>JAVQJF010016192.1:0-20212 GCA_036023855.1 Gadopsis marmoratus | reverse complement strand
TTACACACGTCTACATGAGGAGGGGGGGGGCAGAGGCTCAGAGCTCTCATCACAGTGGACCTCGGAGCTGCTGGAGCACCGCAGTCTGTTCCAGCTGTGATAAAGACTCACAGAGTGTGTCTGAGGCTGCTAAAGCCTGTCCGTATGATGGAAGGGGGGGGGGGGGAAGAAAACGCGAGGTGGAACATTTTTGCCAAAGGGGCCGAGGAAGTACAGTTTGGAGGAGTGGAAGGCCAGGTTGAATATTATACTGTGCTGTGCGCATGAGATTTGCCGTTTGGACGTGACCGTGGGGTTGTTGTGGTCTGACGGTGGTCTGATGAAGGAGAACGCTCACTTCCTCCTGGATCCATTGTTCTTCACATATCCTTTTTTAAATCTATCCTGCTAATTTTGTCATTCTGATTTTCCATCTTATAACGTCACTGCTGTTGTTTTGGTCTATTCTGTTGCTCTTGCTGAGATTTCTTCTTTCTTTATTTAAAGGTTTTTTTGGGGGGGAGCTTTTCCTGAATCTGAAATGAAAGTCTGAGGATAGATAGGTGTCATATGCTGTACAGATTGTAAAGCCCCTTCGAGGCCAATTTGTGATTTATGATTCTTGACTTGACTCGGCAACAAAAGGAAAACCGGCTAATTCTTTAATCTTATATCTCAAATTAGTATTTTCTTGTCGTCAGCATCTCAAAATGGCAACATTGTAATTTCATACATACGGCTCTTCAGAGGAAGGTGTCAGAAAGAGTTTTGTCTTTTGTCCTGGACTTTCTAACAAAACCTCTACTAGAAGGAAAGCTCACTTCGCCTGGGGCACTGAGCTCTCACTCAAAACTCATTAGCCAATGGGGACACAGCCCTAAATAACACCCAGACACGCGAGAGCTTTGTGTCAGAACTACAAACAGAAAGTCAGCCAGCGTAAAGAGACAGTGACGGCAAAAGTCTGATCATTGAGAAAGAAGCAGAGGGAGCAGCATTACACAAATAATTCAAGCTCATTTCTTTTTGCTTCAGCGAGATTCATTCGCCCTCAAAGTCTTATTTGATATTTAAGGAGTTTTGTTTGAAGTCCTTTTGTTCCATACAAATTGAGATTACTGTGAAACTACTAAACACGGCCAGCGGCTCAGTTGGTAGTTAGAGGGGAGGTCTGCGTTCCGTTCTTGTTTGTCCTCCAATATATCGACGCAGAAAGAAGATCTCTCAACAACAAAACTTGTTAATGATCAATGGTAGGTTTATTTGCCTGCCTGCTACACAATTCCTCAGGCCTGATGGGGCAAAAATAAAATCACGCCATGAGACACGCATGACATATTATGCCACTGCTTTTCAACCAACCAACTTCCAGGTTCAACACCAACAACCTCAGCCCTGCGGCTCTTCCTTCTGACTGGCAGTGCATCAATCTCCTGAGCCCAGCAGCCAGCAACAATTACTAGTCACCTCTGTCTCTGCCTTCTCAGCCTTGATACGCTAACAGCCGCTTTAATGCAGGGCGTCTCGCGGCGCCCGCCCGACCATCTGCACCCCACGATGGCCCGACGCCATTTCTGCAGCCACCCCACCGCAGCCACTCCATATTCCCTAGTTTTCCAACTATCCGCCCTTCCAACCCCCCCCCCAGTGACATGAGGAAGCTGCCATCTCCTCCCCTCATCACCCGCTGACGTTGTGTCTGCAGGAAACGATGATGTGTGGCCTGCTGTGGACCGTCTCCATTAGACCTCGAGAAATAGAAGAACATTATATCTCTTATCACATGCCTCTTGAGATTTCTACAGCCAAATTATTGATGTTTTATTATCATTTTATTGTTATTAACATCCAAATAGCTTCCAGTCCTTTTCACAGTGTAGTCATCTTTTACTCGGCACTGTTTTCCTGTTGTTTTTCTAAATTCAATTATCTTTGTGTGCTGTCTTTTGCCTGCAGCGCCCTGTTCAGCCAATACATTCTTCTGCCACAGCAACATGTGTATTAACAACTCCCTGGTGTGCAATGGGGTTCAGAACTGTGTCTACCCATGGGATGAAAACCACTGCAAAGGTGACCGTCTTCTTTCTGCCAACAGTTCCCACCTGGGCTTGTTGTGGTTAATTGGGATTTGTTTTTGCAGGTTTTCAGGGTTGGTATTCTATGTTTACTTTCTGTTCTTTTCTTTATGGTTCTTATCCTTTCCTCTTATCCCATCAGAGAAGCGATCTAAGGGACTTTTTCATCAGATCACGAAGACCCATGGCACTGTCATTGGTGTTTCATCAGGCATAGTTCTGGTTCTTCTTATCATCTCCATCCTGGTCCAGATGAAACAGCCAAGGAAAAAGGTATCTCATCCGTTGTGGTTCATTATGAAAGCAGACCGAGAAGAAAAGACACATAAAGACCAGACGGGGGCACGTGTAGCTCTGGAGAAAGGGAAGAAAGGCAAAATCCCCCCTGGATTTTACACCATTAAACGCCATATCAAAAATAATGCAGTGTATCTGTCATGGCGGCAGAATTATGTGACGTCCCTTTCTCCAGCTGAGTTCCACCCACTTAAAAACAGGAAGAAAACTTCAGAATACAGAAATTTGTCAAAACGTCTTTGTTTATGTTGGACCCCCTTGCTCAGAGAGAGGAGTTTAAAAATGGGTTTCCAGGGCCCTTTAAAGGAGCACATGTATTGTGTTTTCTGACAGTAAATCTTAAGGGTGTAATTCCATCTGTTGTCTTTGCATGAAAACTAGTAATCTGCTAAAATGTAACTGTCTGAATGGATCTCCTTCTATTTAAGGTTGTAGCCCGACGGCCTGGTGTTTTCAACAAGGCGGGCTTCCAGGAGGTCTTCGACCCGCCCCACTACGAGCTCTTCTCTCTACGTGACAAGGAGATATCGTCAGATTTAGCCGACCTGTCTGAGGAGATGGACAGCTTCCACAAGCTGCGGCGCTCCTCCACCATGTCCCGTTGTGTCCACGAGCACCACTGCGGCTCGCAGGCCTCAGTGGCTACCGGCAGCGGCAGCATGAAGCACAGCCGCACCACCTTGAGCTCCATGGAGCTGTCCTACCACAACGACTTCTCCAAGCCCCCACCCATGAAGACTTTCAACTCCACGGCCAGCTACAAGAAGAGCTGCTACGGCTACAAGCAGCACTCACAGACTCACGACTGCGACCAGCAGGTCATTGAGGACCGCGTCACAGAGGAGATACCGTGTGAGATTTATGGGCGTGGTGGAGGAGGAGCCACGGGTGGAGGAGCGATGGGAGGTGGAGGAGCTTCAGGGATTGCAGGAGGCGGGATTGGAGGAGCAGTGGGGATAACAGGAGGAGTGGCGATGGCAGGGGGAATGGGTATGGCGGGGCCAAGTGGCATCGCTGGAGGCATTGGTGGTGGGATGGCAGGAGCCTGCGGAACCCTCAGTATCCGCGGCAACAGTGCTCGCAACAGTACCACCATGGTTGACCCACAGCAGCGTTCAATGTCCATGGACTTCTAGAGGGTGACGGGAGGAAGAAAAGGAGAACGGGGATGCAGAAAGAGCTCGCAGGAAGAAGAGAAAACAGGAGAGTTGCAATAATCTCAAATTGATCACTCCTCTTCCCTCTTCTGCCTCTGCGTTCAAAGCAGTATTAAGAGTATTCCCGGTAACACTTACGGATCCTCTCCTCTCAAAGTCTCGTCGGAAAGTTTGGGAAATTGGCAGCCAAGAATGAAGGAAGAAAAAGCTGGGGAAAAATCACAGGAAACTATTGGTTCTATTCTTCAGGATACCAATGGATTTTAAGGGAGGGTGGAGACATCTCGTCTCTCCTCCACTCTAACACTCATTTAATCTCCTTTTCAGAAGACGCATATATAAGAAGAGAGTTCTCGCATGCAGACCCAGACTTCTCTCTGTTTGGTAGCCTAGAAGACCAGGTGACCTCTCAGAAACAGGACGGGAGAGAGACTGAGTTTTTACATGTGTTCACCTTCCATGCACAGATATACGATATATAGTGCGTCCTCTAATAATTTGAGTCTTTATTTTTGTCAGTGTACTGTTACAACCAGTATATATCCAGCCTCATGATGATGCTCTGTAATCTTTTTCAAATGTTGCTCAGATGATTTTATGAAGATGACTTATCCATGACATGTGGTGTTGATGATGATCAGAAATATGATGATGATGATGATGATGATGATGATGATGATGATGATGATGACGATGTGATGTTACTATAATAATTATGTAGATTTCATGGTTACCTCACACATAGACAGAGGGTTCGCTCCATTCAGTCTCTCCTCAGGAAGAGCACATGAAGAGACTGTCTTGTGGTTCTTTGGTAAGAAATTCAGACAACAGTCTTTCTGCTCTGTGAGCTGTACAGCACATGGGCATTCAGGCTATGAGTGATCGTTTATGGGATATGAAATAATTGGTTGTGAGACCTGGACTGAATCGAAAAAGCGTCCATCCCACTCCCGAGCCCCACCCTCGCCGAGAGAAAATGTAATTTCTCCGTTTCCCCCGTGAACCGAGTGTGTAAAACAAGCACAACCTGTTTTCCTGAAGAGACAGACATGTAGCCTACATGGTTCTCATTTATAATTTTAAACACTGGTTGTATAATTTCATTCTATTGAATTAAACGAGCGCTTACTCGCCTCCCTGTGTGAGCTTTTCTGTTCACTATGACCAAGAAAGGTGAGAACGGCACCACCCACAGGCTGGAGATGTCGCAGCAAGGTAAGACGCACATTGTGACATGTAGATGGAAAAGATAAATATTTACATGCAAAGGTGCTTTAAGCATTGACTTGACTGGACTGTATGAACCGTAAGATGTAGTTTGGGGTTGAATATGCAGGATTTAATGCTGATTAATTCCAATTGTTGCGATATGATTGGTTCTGCTTCAAAGATTATCGAATAAAAAGGCATAAAGATAGTGCAGATCCTCGTTCAACCATAAAATAAGTTTAATGAATCTTTGCAGCCCTTTTCTTCTGTCTGCCACTCACTCTCTTACAGCACAGACTCCACTCAGCCTCTCCTTTGCTGTCACGGTGCATTTGTCCCGTCTAATGCTCAAGGCACCCTTTGAAATATACATCACCTTCAGATACTCACGGCCAGATGCATTAGGCTCTGCTGACGTGGTCCTCTGTGACACAGATGCATGTAGTCCACGAAGCATTATGGTAGTCCTGATGTATGATAGTAATGCGTTATGCTGTGAAGAAAGTCGGATTAAAGTCTCAAAAGTCACTGACAAAGAAACTGAATTGTATGCACAAGGTTATAAATTCCTTACGCAATACTATGCCGTTATTCACACGATTAGCTGCAAATACCATAATATGATACTGTGGGATTTACTTGGAATTATAACATTATCCCTGCTGTGTATTTTTACAGTAATTGTATTATTTTATCTGATGATAATTAAGGGCTAAAACAACAGTCTGGACACAGAGCAGTTTGTTCACATGATGCGACAGCATTTGGATGAGTCAGGTAGATAATGAATGACAGCTTCACTGTAAATACAGTCCCACTAGCCAGAAAAGTAATATCCTTTATTTTTGTCAGAAGTATAATTGAGACATCTTTATTTGTAAAATGAAAAATATCTGTAATTGACGTTATGACTAGTTAGCAGGGGTGAAATCTTAAATTTTACTTACTACAAGTAACCCTTTATTAGTTAGAATTTATATTCATTTGTAGACTTCATGATATTTAACCCTCATGCATCACTATGGACATTTTTGTCCATTTGAGCAAATTTTTCCTCTTCCTCTGGCCATCATTTTGGCTGTTAGTGCATATGGCACAACCTTTTGTAACAAAGTCTCTCTCTTGGCATATTTTGGAATTCAAATTTTAATTTTTCTAATAGATCAATAGAACACTGTGAAAAGTGTACTACCCTCTTAAGTCATTAAGGACAAAAATGTCCACTTCCAAAGAACTGCTATAAAAACTTTACAGATTAATATTTTGTTTGGTAGTTTTGAACAGGGCTGAAGTTGTTTAAGAGATTAATGCAGAAAATCTGTAAAGTTTTTATAGCAGTTTTTTGGAAGTGGACATTTTTGTCCTTAATGACTTAAGAGGGTAGTAAATTAAAGTGATGCCTGAGGGTTAATTGTAAAAGTGTTGAAACTCTTCAGAATGTAATGACAGATATTACATCTGCAGTGTGAACCTGGTCTTGCTAACATAACGTATAAACAGCTTATCATATTCTGTTAGATACGCGCTTATCAGTGTTACATGAAAGGTGCGATGGCCGAAAAAATGAAACGTCTCACTCCATTTCATAATGAAGCAAACCAGAGTGGGACACAAGGACACGGAGCGAAAACATGACGTGCATTCCCCCAACGCACACGCCTGTGTGCAGGCACAGAGCGCACCTGAGGCACGCGACGTTTAACGGCTGTCCACAACCACAGGCGTCAAACAAAACATCCCAGCTGTCCAACGCTGGCCAAGCAGGCCGATTAACTGTTATTACACGCCACATGTTATCTGTTGTAAAGGTAGCTGATGTTATTATATTGATGTAAAGATTATGTAGTTGCAGGGGTGGAATGTAACTCAGTCAGTCAAACTTTATTTGTGCAGCGTCTTTCATACAGGTAAGTGCAGTTCAAAGTGCTTCACAGATGGTGAGATAATAAGACACAACAAGTGGAGAGCAAAAGAAACAAACACGTTTAAGCATCTGAGACCAATCCATGTGAGGAAATAAAAGTGATGGAATATACTGTATAATATAAACAATAATAAAGAATAATTAGGAAAATAAATAGAGATAAATAAAAGCTAGACTAAAAAATAGATTAAATAGGTTAAAAGGACACAAACATTCTGAATTCTGAATCAGCCGCAGCTGATTTATACTGTTTTTGGGTGGACCAGATAGGAGCGGGTTACAGTAGTCCAGCCTGCTCGATATAAAAGCACTCATTAGTCTCTCTGTGTCACTCAGAGAGAGAGATGGTTGCACTTTAGCAATATGTTTAAGCTGATAAAAAGCAGATGTGGTCACAAACCCCATATGAGCCTTAAAGTTCAGCTCTGAGTCAAAGACCACACCGAGGCTTCTTGCTTGTTGGGTTGGGGTAAGGCCAAGGGAATTCAATATTGTGACCAGTTTCTCTCTCTGAGCAAATTTCAGTTTTATCCTTTATTTTTAAAGGTGCAATGTGAATAAAGTTAGTTATTTCACAGATCTAGATTTTTAACACAAAGTATAAATCAACTAATACATTATGATATATTGTCATAGGTTAAGGTTTCCAGCAGTAAATGAAAAAAATGTAAATTAGCCCCACCTTTACCAGCTACAGCATATGAGTCTGAAATTGGCCATTCTGCTAATGAATACTTTTACTTTTGGTCCCTTTTGTAGTATATTTTTACTTAAGTCAAATATCTGAATATTTCTTCTCCACCACTGTGTAACTGAGTTCACCTCACTGATGTGGTGTAATACGCAGTTTATCAACCAGTATATTATGTATCCGCCACCCCCCCCCCCCCCATACTGATGATTTTGTTTTGAAGCCGTCATGCAGCACGCCGGCAGCCTGGGGGCAGCAGCGGACACTCACGTCCCGGAAACGGAGACACGAGGTGAGGAAAACATTTTACACCGGCTCTCTCTTTGTCCACCCACCTCCCTGCTCGAGAAGCATCCACAGCAACACCATGGCGAATGTTGTCGACACGAAACTGTACGACATTCTCGGAGTGTCTCCGTCCGCGACCGAGAACGAGCTGAAGAAGGTAATTACGCGACGAAGGCTGACAGCGCGTTTGTGACCCAGAATGTTATAGTTGCTGCGATGCGGAAATGCGTTGCTATGCGCAGCTAGCTGGTGTTAGCTGCGAGCTCGGCTACCGTGCTGGCAAGCTAACTGGCCTGGGTGTTCGTGTGACGTTGCGGCCGTAACGCTGTGTGATCAGGGCTCCTGTGGTAGCCGGCTGCTCTTCAGTTTGTACGTACAGCCGGACTGGGAGGCTCTGTGCGCGTTACAGCTAACGCGGGTAAGATCGGCTTAACCAAACAGCGTAGTAGAGTTAACTTAAGCGTGCGGCGTTACGAGTCAAAGCTGATTGGCCTCACGTTAGCTTTAGCGCAGGTGTATTTCTCGCGTACATCAGCTAGCTAGTTACGCGCGTGGAAGGTTGTGGAAAGGCGTTGTTTTTGGAAAGGGGAGGTTTGTGTGTCTCAAAAGGCTGGAAACGACATTGCTAGCTAGCTAATGTCGCTAGCTAGCTAGCTAGCTAGCTGACAGACGCCAGAGAGAAGTTGACTTGAGCTTTGATCTTTGGGTGACGGTTCTGTTTCAATTCGACCGTCATTTGCTGTAGCGTCAGTATCATTAAGTAATACCGTACGGGCGTCATTGTAGTGGGGCCTGAATGTCGTCTTTACACCTCCACGTTAACAGTCCTGCCAGTTTACGACCTATTGTTGACGTTAAATCCAGCCTCCGCTAGCATCGGCTAACTAGCTGACGACACACGGCGTGACAGTTTAACCGTCTCCGTGTGAGGTGGCCTAGTTACGACTAATGGCCGCGCGTTTTTGGCGTCCAGCATTTTGACAACTACACATCCATCCTCCCGGTTAACGTCATTGGACGGCGCGGAAGACGTCGAGGTGAGGAAAACGGTTGGAGCCATCTGTGGCTAGTGCTAGCAAGACATGCTAATAGGCACACGCGCGGATATCCAAACGTTAACTGGGTTATTTTTACGTGTAATTGCGCAATTAGCAGGTGGCTTATTAGATACATTGACTTGAGATGTTGAGTAATGTCAATAAAACATGCCCACAGTGAGAATGACGCCAGCTAACATGGCTCCCTCTTCCTTGTACCCTTAGGCTTACCGCAAACTGGCCAAAGAATACCACCCTGACAAGAACCCAAATGCTGGTGACAAGGTAGGACATGACGGTCTACGCTGGTTTAAATGTTGACTGAACTTGGTGGTTGTAGGTGTGTTTAACAGTGGAGCAGTGATGTCCATCAGCCTCTCTTCCATCAGAGACTGACATTTTCTCAGATCACAGTCTTGTATATTTTTAGTGCACTTTGGGACTGTGACAAACTACGTTTTGATCGCTTATCTACTGCACATGTTGAGAAATTCGCAATAAATTTGACAATGTTGGCACTAGGAAATGTCAACTTGAGGGATGTAACCCCGGAGACGTGTGTTTACCTCACGATGAATTTCTGTTGCCATAATGTCAGAGGTGCTGATTCAACTGCAGCAATGTTATAGATTGTGGTCTTTAGTGCCCCATTGAATTTTAGTTCGTTTTTTTGTTGTTTTTTTTTAGCTGAACATTGTAATGCAATTCTATCCTAATTCTTGAAAGTTGAAGCTTTCATGAAATGGCTGGTTCAAATTAGGTGGTGTAATTTGTACAAATTGTACTTGTACTGAGTGTTAAAATTTGAGTTTTCAATACATCTAATTCTGTATGATAATTTGTCAAATGTAGGACTCCAGGAGCTTTTATATGGAATGTTGAGTGACAGGGCATGTGATATGGTGTGGATCAGGCTTGTTTCCAGCAGAGATGAGGGGAAAGATTAATATAAATGTCACCAGGTCCATCTTCTTACAAAGGCTTCTGTGGTGTCCTCTGATTTGCTGTGTGGTTCCACTGTTGAAATTTCACCATGATACAGCATTTGTTGTTTTTCTGTCAAAACATAGTTCAAAGAAATCAGTTTTGCATATGAGGTGCTGACCAACCCTGAAAAGAAGGAACTTTATGACCGCTATGGAGAACAAGGCTTGCGGGAAGGAGGTGGGGGTGGCCCGGGGATGGACGATATCTTCTCCCACATCTTCGGCGGTGGACTCTTTGGGTTTATGGGTGGCCAGGGGAGTCGCTCCAGGAATGGTGGTCGGAGGAGAGGCGAGGACATGGTCCATCCACTCAAGTAAGACCAAGCTTGTTCACTCTCACAGATGCTATTTGAGGTAAATGTTAAATGTATGGTGTCACTTGACAGTATCCAAACATCACACTTGTTCTACAGGGTGTCACTGGATGACCTTTACAATGGGAAAACAACTAAACTACAACTTAGCAAGAATGTACTGTGTAGTACTTGCAATGGGTAAGTTCTATCTGACTATTCTATTGCTGTATTTGGTTAATCCTGTTAGGTTGTCTTTAGTTTCTAACAATAAATTGATCTCTGGGGGTATATATGTGTGCAGGCAGGGCGGCAAGACGGGCGCTGTACAAAAATGTACAACATGTAGGGGGCGTGGCATGCGCATCATGATCAGACAGCTGGCCCCAGGGATGGTCCAACAGATGCAGTCTGTGTGCACTGATTGTAATGGAGAAGGTAAGTGATGTGAACCGTCATCAGGCGTCGCTCCTGTGTATCATCGTGGCTTGGCCTGCTCGGATCCCTCACCTTGTTTTCTCCAAACCACCTCCAGGCGAAGTTATCAGTGAGAAGGACCGCTGTAAAAAGTGTGAGGGCAAGAAGGTGGTGAAGGAAGTGAAGATTCTGGAGGTGCATGTGGACAAAGGCATGAAGCATGGCCAGAAAATTACCTTTGGGGGGGAGGCTGACCAGGCGCCTGGCGTCGAGCCTGGGGACATAGTCCTTGTCCTGCAGGAAAAAGACAACGAGGTAGGTGGCAACTCCCCCAATACTGCAACCGTGCTCATCTTATCCCCCTGCTGTGCACTCTGTCGGGGGGGGGGGTTATTTTTTATTGGGGGCACAGTTTTGCTTATATCATAGCTTTTTCATCTGGTTATTAATAATACCTTCCTGTAGAAAGGTGACCTTTATTTCTAAGCCAACTTCCCTCACCCTGCCACCACTTCCTACTACTGCATTTTGTGGGCTTTGGTTATACTGTACCTGTGAAATATACTCTGTGCACTATAATGTACCATGTTTGCAACATATCTCTGGTTTTTGATGCCTGCTATATCAGACATCACATGTGGGTGACAACCATGTACATATGCTGTACATTAAGCTATATTGGATTGAAGTTTTGGTTTTTCTATACATCCACAAAATCCATACAGTTTGTTTCTTGATTGGGGTAAGTGTACAAAAATAAAGTTGGCTGTCTTTAATAAAAACAAAGTCCCAGTTTCAGTAGGTAGGATTGGAATTGCTGAGTCATTGTTCGTGTTGACATGTTGCCGTCTTGTGTAAAACAAATTGGACTGAAAAACAACCAAAGATGCACATTTAGAGTAATTGCAACCTTAATCACCAAAGATGCAAATTTGCAATTCTCACAGCTGCTTCATAATAAAAGCCAAATTCAAACACCTCACTCTGTGCATGCTCTGACAACAGTTGCAGCTTTGCTGAGTCCATTTGATGCATTGTGCTCAGGCTTCCTCAGTCCATCTTAAGCCGTTTAACAAATGCGTGCATGGCCCTCCTGCTTTAGCACTGCTACTACTGAGTGGAAGGTATCCATTTAGATGCATGATTGTTGACTCCGGTAAGCTAGCCTACGACAATAAATCGGATATGTGACCTGTCCGTTATGTTTCTCTGCCTTCAGCTGTTCCTTTTGGCTGCATTCCATTCCTCCAGGGGTGAATTGATGGTTTCTATATCTGCAGTGTTTGGGGGAATGATAATGTAGTTAATTAGCCAACTTGACTAGTCAATGAACTGTCACGCATGGTCTTTCATGTGTTGAATAGACCAAAGACCTTACTGGTTTCCTACTCTGCGGCGAGTGAGCAAAACAAGCATCTACAATTTGTGCGACAGTGTTACAGAGCAGAATGAGCAGTCAAGACTAGACTGGCAATGGTGGAAAGGGGGTATTTGTTAGCAGAAATTTGTTAAAAAGAATACCACCATCTACCTAGCATTCTCATACCTATTAAGCTGCTATGAGACAAAGTGAACCGAAGGATCCAAGCAGAGCAGCCCCACATTTCTGGAAACTGCTGCCAAATCCCTGCGATGATGTTAAAGTTGAAAGAATTATTGAATTATTGTGCATCTACTGTCTAGCAATGGAGACTGGCTCATCACAGCTAGCGGCCCCTGCCTGTCTTTATTGGGTTTCCTCAGCGGTGAACACTGCCTCGTACAAGCCAGTTTACCCCTGAGAATGCAAAGTGATTTTGGCTAAACTGGAACAGTAGGCTGAGCTGTAACAATGCCCCAGGCTCGTTCTCCCAGGAGGTGTCTTATCATTGATGTCAGAATATGATAGTGGAGGCAGAATAGGTTTCTACAGCACAGGACAATGAAATGTGCTTTGGATGTTATTGACATGCCACTCCTTTGATTGAAACATGGAAATGAGGTAGAAAGTCAGCTATCTGTTTAATCAAACTATGAAAAACAAAATGGTGTTAACAGGCAGGTTAATTTGCTTCTCTGTGCATTAAACAAATGTTCTGGTTTGTAATAAAGCAAATTCAGACATCAAGCCTCTGGAGTAAAGTGCACAAATATCATCTCTTCTCAGATCATGCTTGCATGCAATGCTGCTTTTCACCAGCAGGTGCTGTGGGTCTGCTGACTGTTTGTGTGACGACAACGGTCACTGTGACTCTTTTCATCCATTTGTCCTATAACTAACAAACTATGCAACGGTCATAAGAAGTGAATCGACCAATATTTGTAACCATCTCTGTTCTCTCACTTTCCAGACATTCAGGCGAGACGGCAACGACCTCTTCATGAACCACAAGATCGGCCTGGTGGAGGCGCTGTGCGGCTTCCACTTTATGCTGAAACACTTAGACGGAAGACAGATCGTTGTGAAGTACCCTGCTGGAAAAGTCATTGAACCAGGTCAACGCTCTTGATTCTTCATCAGTAACATTTCAGCCATCAAACTTACCTGGAACACATTGTATGGTGATGCAGTAAAAGCTCTGGTGGAGGTGTAGTCGTAGGACAAAGGAATGTGCCTTGGGTGCCAGAGACAAGGACACATCTGTACTTGATAAATGAGAGGATGGTGGGGTCACCACATCCTCAGTGAGAGTTCTGGAAAGACAAACGTTGCTCTTGCATTGTGTGCACCTATACACATCTTTGGAAGCTTCAGTTTTTTGTTTTTTAACATGCTGCGTCTTTTCCAGACTCGGTCCGCGTGGTGCGAGGAGAGGGCATGCCACAGTACCGAAACCCGTTTGAGAAGGGAGATCTGTATGTAAAGTTTGATGTCCAGTTCCCAGACAACAACTGGATCAGCCCTGAGAAGCTTGTGGTATGAGATGTTACTGTTGTATCATCCTCTGGGGTGTTTGGCGCATTACAGTGAAGATGCAGACATTCAGAACAGCTGTTGTCCACACTGTTGTCAGAGTGACTTGGCAGCCTCGACTGCCATAAAAGCACAAAGCCAAATTTAGGGTTAAGATTTTAGGCTCCTCTTTCGTGTTTCTTTGCAGACTTGTATATGTGAGCATGTTCTGTCAGCTAGTAACAGTCAAAAAGTCATATTCTTGTATGCTAGAGTTGGTTGAAAAACACGTCGTAAAGGGACAAATTATGGCTTGAAAACAAATGTTTGCTGTGGTTCCCGACTTTTGTAACTCTTATCCGGTTTACCTGCTGATACATGGACCAACAAATAAATATAAAATGTGAATTAGAGCTGAAACATAAGTTGATAAACAGAAAATTAATGGGAACCTATTTTATTAATCGCTTTAAGCACTTAAGCAAGAATGACAAATTCTAAAGTGAGAAAGCTCACATGTTCCTTTTTCAGTGTGGCTCAGGCCTCCACAAGTAAGAATTTGAAGCTAAATGTGTGCCAGTAATTCCTCTTGGGCTTTAGAGCTATTTGGACCATAAATAGGTGAACACCTACAGTGATACTTCTAATTCTCCGTGAAGATGTTGTGCTAGGAATGGAGTTAATTTTTGTTCTTCGATAGCTGCTAAATTGCCTCTGGGCCCCACAGCTGGTTGACATTACTGCGTGGTTCGACACCACGACGAGGTCTGTTGAAGCTGCGTTCTGTTTTCCACGTGCAGGAGCTGGAGGACATGCTGCCCTCGCGGTCAGAGCCGCCCATCATCACCGGCGACACGGAGGAGGTTGACCTGCAGGATTACGACGTCCGCCAGAGCTCGACATCGGGGAGCCGCAGGGAGGCCTACAACGACAGCTCCGACGAAGAGGGCGGCCACCACGGGCCAGGGGTACAGTGTGCCCACCAGTAGTCTCCTACCCTCACATACACACACATGTGACCCACGTTCTACTTGGGGAGAGAATGTACGAGTTGCAGAGTAAACAAGGAGGCAGGTCAGACTGAAAAGGCTGGTAGTTCCTCTGACACAGATCAAATAGACATTACATTCAAATCATGGCACTTGGAATTGTTGATTCGCGTTATTGATTTGTGTGCTGGGATTATTTTGATCTCTGTCTGAGGAACGCTCACTGGGGCAGCCAACGACTTCTTACACTGCCCCCGAAACACATTTAGACACTTTAAACATCCGCTTCAGGTAGAGGTCTTTAAATATTTAAGATGCGTCCAAACAGATGGTTTCCCCAGTGAATGCCAAGCAGGACTATGATCTGGTGTTCAGGGTGAACCCTTCTCACCGTCTCCCCCGTCGGTCCATTCCTTTCCACTAATGGGAACCAGATCAGTCGAAGAAAGGAATGTTTCTTGTTTGCAGAGTGTGTGTGACTTGCATTTTGTTTTCATAGTATTTACAAAGATTAATTTAAAAACTAACCAATGTGCATACACAGACAAAGCAGCTGAGCAATGTGACTTTCAGATCCTCATCCATTCGTTCACTCGGCGCCATTTGTAGGATTTGTTTCAGATTTTTACAGCTTGATTTTCTTGGTAGGATTTTACTTTTCATTTTTTCTTTATATTTTAATTCAAACGGAAACTGGTTTTTGTGTATATCATTGAACTGGTTGTTAAGTTTCATCAGCTGCTGTATTCAAAAGCTGTGTGATTTAAAAAAAAAAAAAAAACAAAGAAAAATGACAAGTGAAATTACAAAAACGTATAGCGCGTATATCTGTGCCCAGAACATGTGCATGTAAAAAGCTTTGGCTCCCACACTTGTCAAATGTCAAATTAAAGCAGCGGACTTCCTAAGCAAATGCCCTTGAAGTTGTTGAATAAATTGTTAAAATATATAATGTGCTGTTTGTGGTGCGTTTTCTTTATTCTCATTAATCGCACACAGAAAAGTGACCCTTGGCGGTTGGTTGTATGTAGCTGATCAGATCGGTTGAAATGGTTTAAATCTTAGCTGCTGACACTCCTGCAAAAACACAGTAGGATGCATGCAATTTTGTTGCTTTGTGCTGCTCCGAGCCTCAAAACGTTACTCTGGAAACAAATGTGTCCTCTTCCAGAAGCATTGAGTCCCTAGAGCTAATCCACCGATACGGTCAGCGTTGTCTGTCAACTGCTTTCAGCTGTTGACAGCAAGCGCCACCAAGACCAAAATGCCTTGATCCTCATTTTAGATCTAGCGTTTCTAAAGTTTACATCAGCCGTTACCCCCCCCAAATAAACTGAATGAGATCACACTGTCCTCAATGCAATCTTGAGTAAATAGGACTTGCACATTAAGGATACACTGAAATGGATTTTGTTGAAGTCGGGTGCTGGAGAGGCAGGTGGTCACTACATTTCAATGAAGTTTCGTCTTTGCCTGTGTTGTAAGTTTCATCTCATCGAGACGGTGGGTCTGTTTCTTTTCCTACATTCAATTTGCGCAAGTATCTTCTCGGCTGCCAAGCAGGTAGTTTTGGTTTAATTGCCCGGGTCATTGTGGTAACCAACATTTTTGTATTTTCCCTCATTTTCAGGCAAGAGTATAGCTCGCCGATCAGCCGAGGCGGGAGCGTCGCAGCATGTCATTTAAACCTAGTTTCGTTTCCACAAACAAATGTTCAAACTCTGGAGGCTGGAAGATGTGAGACGACAGAGAAAGCCAAGGAATTGCACCAAACTGGCAAGAAGCCGACGTGAATAGGCCACTTTCTCGAGAGCTGGGGCTGCACTTGTGTGTGTGACGGCTACTATGAAAAGAATCATTTTACATGCTTGCTATAATTCATGCTATTATTTATTTAATAATAATCTATAGTGCACAAACATTAGGCCTCACACTGCCTTTATTATAAGGAGCTAATTTGAATGTTGGGATGTTTGTGAACACGGTCCCTGGATTCCTTCCCCTTGTGTCAATTTGAGCTCCTTTTTTTTTAAAAAATTTTTTTTTTGTTTCTTTATTTCAACGTTTGAATAGCTCTTCAGCAGTAATGTGAGGACATGGCCACGAGGAGGCAGCACTCCTGCTGCTGACGACAATGCGCCACTGGGACCGAGGGCGCATGCGCAGAGCGACTTGAGCCGACGCGACGTCACACGCTTGGCCCCGAACGTGCCAGAACGTTCCACGTTCGCTACAGAATCCACAGTATGTGACCAAAGGCGGGCGGCGAAACTGGCCAGCGGGTGTCGCTCTCCGCGCGTCGATGCCCGTTTTCACTGGCCACGTTGGCCTTCACGCGCGGCACGTCTCGGCTCACTTTGTCCCGTGACGTCATCACGTGCGTGCTCGTAAAGGTCCGTGTCCCGGTCCGTAGGCACCGGCGCCGTGGCTTAGTTGGTTAAAGCGCCTGTCTAGTAAACAGGAGATCCTGGGTTCGAATCCCAGCGGTGCCTTTTTGTTTTTTTTTTTTGGTGTATGTGTGTATATATATATATATATATATATTTTTTTTTTGTTGCACTTCTCTTTCCCAGCCCCGTCAGATCACCTGCGTTGAAACGCACACTTTGCTGCTTCCTCCTAGAAGGAAAGGAGGCGTAAGGAAAGGAGGCAGACGTGTAACGTGAATGCGCTTGGTCAGAGACACCTGCGGTACGCCCATCTGACCACATGGGGCGGCAGTGAAACACGTCAGAGAACACAATGGAGGGTGGAGGGGCTGCGCTCTTCGTTTCAACAAGCAAACGCCGCTTATGGTGCAAACTACACTTCAGGACGGTGGCGGCAGCTTCCGCCCGACCGGCTGCGACATTTAATCCGGCGGCGAGGAGCGAAGGAGCCGTAGAGAACATGGAATAACGTGGGCCAGCGAGGCCTGCAAGCGCACAATTAGAGCGGAAGTCAGACGGTGTGTCGTCTTCAAAATAAGACGACACGGGCCGTTTTATAACCTAAAGCTTGAAAGGCCAAATCATAACTTTGAGATATTTAATTACCTCATTTCATCTTTTCACCTTTAATTTTAATACACTGGTGATTATACATTGATCAAACACGGGGCTGAATGTGTTGCACATGTACGTGCGTGTTTTGTATTTGTACGTGTAATGAATTATTAAGATACATCTGTTGGGTGATACTTCCCACTTTGACATGAAGCCTCGTTTGTGTGGATCGGTGTCGGACATCCCAAATGACTGAACAGGTTCTTTCACAAAAACCATGAGCGGCCTTTGAGTCAGCAGCTCAGCCCCGCTTGTAGTACACGTGTTTTCGCGCTAGTAGGCGACACAGCGGCCGTCAGTAGCACCTGGACGTCGTCTCTGCAGCGCATTAATGTCCCAACGCTGCTCGCGGCGTTTACTTTGAAGACGCCGGCCGGAAGCCGCGCGGTTCGCCGCAGCTAACTTGACTCCTGGCGCCGTGGCTCGCTTGCAAAAAAAAAAAAAAAAAAAAACAAAAAGGAAAGGGACGCGGAGCTCTTCGGCGGTGCGCGGCGGGCCCGGGCTGGAGGCAGATGCGGGAGCGTCGCTGCGGGACACCGATGTCGAGCGAACCGCGTGGACGGTGTCCGAGATCATAGCAGAACCTCCGCCGGACCATGGGGCTGACGGAGCGGCTGCTCGGGCTGCTCTGCTTCCGCTCCGCTCTGCTCTGTGCAGGTGAGGAACAACAATGCGCTCTGCACTGCGGTCTGTACACACGGTCCGTCCGTCCGTCCTACTGGGACAAACGTGTCTGGATGCGAGACGGAACCAAGAAAACCCGGTGAGAATATTCACCCGGAGCTTATATCGCCTCTGACATCAGTCCTGCGAATCCTGATGTTCAGGGAGAGGATGTTGTCTTGCTTGGTTTCCCCCCCGTCACCCCCCCCCCCGTGACGTGAAACATGAAGACCAGTGTTTTCGTTGTTGTGACCGGACAGTGTGAGGCTCTGTGCGGATACATCGATCTGTGGCGGGTAAATGATCGGGGCTGCTGTGGAGGCATGGATGCTGTTTCACAAGTGTGATGCTGATATCATCATCATCATCATCATCATCACTACACACGATGATGATGATGATGATATCATCATTACATCACTGCTCCTCTGCAGCCAGTCAGCCCCCCCCCCCCCCATGAAAGTGAAGGAGAAGGCTGCCAAAGCAACACACAGGTGACACTTTCAGATTTTAGAAGTGTGTGTGTGTGAGGAGGGAAGCTACACACACACACACATATTCCAAGCAGCTGAGGAGGCAGGAAGCTGCATGCTGACTGTAGCTGGTGAGGCGTCTCTGTATTTAAACTGGTTTTTTTTTTAAATTTTGACAGCTTCAGGGGATTAACTTTTGTTTTTGAAAAGAACACTGACAAAAGATTGAAGGGTTTTAATGCTGCAACTCAGCAAGATGAAATCTGAAACCAAAACTGAATCCACCAGTCCCCCTCTCAGGTACTTGAACTGAGTAACTTGTGTACAATTTTGAGGTTCTTGTACTTTTCCTGGGTTTTTCTGCTGTGTGCATGTTTCTACTCCACTGCGTTATATTACAAAATTCAGTGCATTGTTAAATATTAAACCAGCGGTTGTCAACTTGTTTGGCTTGTGGCACTTTGCAAAACGGCACCGTCTTCGTTCAGATGTCCGAGTTGTCGGCAGGAGACGCGTCTCTTCGGTAGACCGGCTCCACCCAGGGTCTTATAGTGCATCCACGGCTCCACTTCCACCATCTACACCAGCAAAATGTTACGTATGCAGCGATGCGGCGGCATCTTTCCACCCGCCCACCCATTTTCTTCCGCTTATCCGAGGCTTTTCCAGATGTCCCGCTCTGCGTCATTTTGCCTCTGACGCTACGTTAAAGCACGAAGACGTGGCCAGCCTGCCGCCACCGTGTCGCCTTGGCTGCCTTCGACGTTGAGCTTGAAGCCAGAGGAAACTGCATCGTGCACTATGGGCCTTCGGTGTGTTGTCAGGTTAGAACATCTGATGTCAAAGAAACGGTGGACAAGAACTCGTCACACCAAACCGCAACATTGTGCGGTTCGGTGTTGTGTGTGTATCTGCGCTAAGCTAGCCACGTCCGGGGGGGGGTCGATATCCATCACTGAGGTCAAAATGATTCCTCCCTGCGCCCCGTGGTTTCACTCTGCTGACTTTACTGAAAAGCCAAGAAGGCGTGGAAGTGCAACACGCCGTCAGCTGAACCGAGCAGAGTCTCTGCTGTGTGGCCATGTTGAATAGTCACCGTTCGGCTGTTCTGTCCCCGTGGTTCTGGTCCATTGAGAGGCTTGTTCAGACGGCCGGTCTGCCGCGTGTGTCACTCCACTGAGTGGTAACGAGATGATTAAAACAAACACCGGACTTGAGTAGCTTCATCTTCTTGAGACCGAGAATGAAACAACGTGACGGTACCTCTCCCCCCAGCATCACGCCTTCTAACCTCGATCCCTGACGCCTTTACTCGCCACAAAGCAGTAGGATTCATCGCCCGCTCTCCACACAGAGGACTGTGTTCCTCCTGGCGCTCCTCCTTGGCCACCGCCATACTGTGTGTTGTTCCCAGGGGCAACGGTGCGATGGCAGCAGGCGACGCTGTTGCCTTGGCCGCCACGTGCGACCGCTGCCGCTTCAGTTTTAGCCCCCGTGTGACCAACGCAGAGCTCCCATGAAAGGACACAATGGCTGCTTGTCTTGGTCGAGGCGTCGTTGCCGAGGTTCTTGCACTGGTCAGAGACGACGTGGATAAAAGGTTCTACACTTTTGCAGCGTGTAGCAGCAATGTGGCGACACCCAATAATGAACTACTGCAGGTGTCAGGGTTCCTAGTATCGATCTGCGAAGATCATTACCATCGACTCTATAAAGACAACATGACAGCCAAATCATCTCGATGAGGGGGGGGGGGGGGGGGGGGGGGGGGGGGGGGGGGGGGGGGGGGGGGGGGGGGGGGGGGGGGGGGGGGGG
>JAVQJF010016188.1:0-43991 GCA_036023855.1 Gadopsis marmoratus | reverse complement strand
GTTGGGTCTGTAGATATAGAGTTGGCTTGGACTTGCTCTATATTAACAAGTGCTATGAGATAACTTTGTTATGATATAGCGCTATATAAATAAAATTTGATTTGATTTGATTTGATTTTGCACTGAAACTACACTATCGACCTGATCCGTGTTTGGAACAGAAACGAACAGGCCAACATCTGCTCTATGCTCTTTAAAGTCTATACATCAAAGTGGAGGAAGTTACATCGCATTCTAAAAGGCAATGTTTGCTCCGCCCACAATTTGGAAGATCAGAATGTGACGTCATAGTGACATCACGTACAGTACCTGCCACTACTGACTCCAAAAAACTAAAACACATAATGGGATCTCACTCTCCCACTGATTGGCAGTTATTTTAAAGGGGAATTCCACAGATTTTTAGATCACCTAGTGTCTTCTGTGACTAGCCTCAGAATGGAAAAGATGTTTACCAGGTCTAATGACATTTTATTTCTGAGGCTGTGAAGTTTACATCAGTAATCTTTGCAAACACAACAGGAAAGAAGGCTGATATTTTTGATATATATTTTTTTTAATTCATTGTGTACATCATAGCACTGGGGGAACGCAGTTTTGCTTCCCTCTATACTCTACGGAGTAGTGTATATGGAAGAAATGACAATAAAATACACCACAAAATATCACTAAAATTCTGAATGTGATTATTCCCATAAAGTATGACATTCTCTGATGTACGGAAGTTGAAAAGACTCCAGTATTAATCCTTATTTTCCATCAAATAAACTGTGTGTTTCTTAATAATTTGTGCTATTCTGTGCACTTTCATCTTATCCTTCATAGGACAAAAGCTTGTTATATTTAAAAGCGGTTGTCATTACTCTGCTTCCTGTCATCGCTGATGCCACAGTGGTCGTGATCTGAGTTGAGCATTGTCTGATCTGGCGTAGGATGGTTTCCATCTGTCAGTAATAACGAGTGATCAGAGAGAAATTTCAAGTCTCTTCCTCGCCTCTCACATGTAGTGCTAACTCATTATGTTGTGGTACTCGAGATCTTGGTCTTGGTCTCGAGACCGTTCCCGAGACCACTTATAGAAGGTCTCGGTCTTGTCTTGGAATCGACTGCATTTTCACTCGGTCTTGCCTTGGTCTCATATAAAGAGGACTGCAAAGTTGACTTTGTGAGAGATTGAGGGTACAGGGCATGTGGTGACAAAATGTTGTTGCTTGTAATAAAAAAATGACGAGACAGGCCACATAAAGCTATGTAGCTAATGTATATAACGTTACAGTACATAAATTGTTAGCTAATGTCAGCTCCGACATAAATGCTACCGCTCCCTCACTTGGGCGAGCGAGCTAGATATGTGACAGCAGAGAGTGGAGGCCGAGTAACGTGCCTCCACTTCTTTGAAACATTTACATATTAAATTAGCTGCTTCGCCTGGCCGTAAGTACACGGCGCGTTACTATAGGAGTGCTAATTTTGAGTTCAAATACACGGTTGCAGATGAAATATAACTTTTTACGTAGTCAAACCCCAGTGCTTATGGGTGGATCTGGATGTTGCCAATGGGAGAAATGCAACATGCAACTGAACAAGAAGTTCAGAGATGAACAGAAGAAGACACTGACAGGTTAATATACATTTTTATCCGGTGAAAAAAAGTCTTGTCATTTGCAAAACTATGAATCTTAAAATATCTTAAATTAAAATCTATAAATATTAGACCTTAAAAAGCTTTAAATAGTCTGTTAATTTTTGTCATAAAAATGTTGTAAAACTCTTGTTCTAAAAAGTAATACATTTAACTCTCTGATATGTGCAGACACCCTATCCCTTTAAATCTAATCTAGTTTGTGTTTTTCAGACACTTTGATCTCAGAGGTGGAGAACATGATGGACAGTGCAAGAGATGCACTCAGGGGACATGAATGTCACCACCAATTAAATGCCTGCATCTTCTGTCCCGCTATAAGGCTCACAAGAACCGCAGCTCAGCCCAGGATTCAAGTACTGTAACACAGATTAGCAAATACTTTGATACCATCCATGACTCTGGCTACTGAACTTGTCTTATGGGCCAAAAAACCATGACAGATTCCCGCAACTCCACAATTTGGCACTGAAGGTGCATTCAGTCCCTGCCTCCTCAGCACCAGTGATGGCCATGCTTTGTGGTGTTTAGCAACTACCCCTTCGTGTGTGTATCCTTGGTGGTAAGCTTGGATTGACAACTGCAGTTTGTTCAGGTTTGGCATATGATGTCATCATTTTTGAAACTTCACCCAATGAAACTGTTTTGTAATTTCATGACTGAAACACCAGCAGTTAGGCCACTGAATGTTTGACCTCTTAATTGGAACTCTATTTTGTATCTTATGTTGCTTTGAAAACATATAAAAGTGGAGATGGTCAGACCTTTTGAAGCTGACACATTCATTTAAAAGAAACTTAAATCTGTAGTTCACACTCTTGATTGTTCTTGAGCATCAATATTTCATATATAATTACTATGTTACTTCCATTATTGTTTTGGACTTGTTGAAATAGTCCACAAGCTTCAATAAATCTTAGGTATTTACAGGTTTTTTGCATTTAAAATATCGAATGTTTGGCATTCTCTGTTCTATTTTCTAGATTTACCTATGAGCATAGCAAATTCCACACATTTATACAAGGCTTGTTGTCAGTTCAAAAGGAACAAAAACTTACAATATTGTCTAATAAAAGACAGAGAAAAGTGAAGACTTTCTGTACTTAATGTTTCTAGGGGAAGACAAGAGTAACGCAGAAAACCTGATGCCTGCACAAAAAGTTGTAATGTCTTAAGTGGATAGTAAAACATGGAAAATGAGTGTTTAATAAAGATGGTTAAGTTGATTTCAATTCCATAATGTTTGTATTTGTTTGCTCATAGAAAACAAATGAAAATTTGAGGAGTGCCTTGACTCGGTCTCGCCCTGCCTTGGTCTTGGACTTGACTTGGTCTTTGACAGCTCAAAGTCTTGGTCTTGTCTCGGTCTCGTTACTCTCTGGTCTTGGTCATGTCTTGGTCTCGGTTTAGGTGGTCTTGACTACAACACTGCTATTCAGTATGATAACATTTCCTCTAAAACAACTCTGGTCTTATCACTTTGAAAAATAAAATATTTTTAGATTAGTGTGATTGCTAAGTCACTCTATGGAAAACCATAAAGCCACTACAGATGTGGTTGCAATCATCTGAACTGATGACAGCACATCTGTGTCTCGGGGAGCATACAGTAAGTGTCAATCAGTGGCATTCGTGGTGCAGATTGCATACAGTGTCCTCAATTAAAAAAACAAAAAACATATTCAACAGAAACAGACACATAAAGAAAATGAATAGGATAGAGGATGTGTCACCCAAGGACCACATAACACCTTCCAAACACCTGGAGAGGACATGTGATAATATTGTTACAACATATAGTATCTGTTGGTTTAACAGTGGCACCTACTTGCCATGTAAAGCATTTTTGTTCTTTTGGTTATGTGAGTGTTACACAGGAAATCTCCAACGTTTTCTAGCAGATTGCAAACTTGAGAAAAAAATAAAACAGACTTAGCACTCTCAACATTGCAACTCATTCTGTTCAACATGACTAAATCAAATGGCAGTATTATGCAATAGAAAAGGAAAGACATCGTTTTCAGCCTGGTATTGGCAGAGCAGTCTCAATGTAGAAAATGAAGAAATGGCAAACGTAAGCATGAAAACTAAGGAAAGAGCGAGATATTACTTGGCCACGAAAACACAAACAGCTGGATGAAGCACAACGTTTTTGCAAGTGTGCACACCATTGCTAAAAGTTGACCTCTGAAATATTCATAAACATCTTTGTGACCATCAAAGCCATCGTTTCGTAATGCCTTCCAAAATGGGACCTGAAATCAGGAGCTTTGACCCTTAAGATAAGGGAACAAAACAAAATCCCATGGACCATTTTTGCAAATAGACAGCAGTTCTGTGAAGCTGTAAAATCTTGAATAGTCTATGTAGTCTACATCACACCATTGGGTCTCATGTTCTGGCGAGCTTCCCAACTGCAATGTACTAGGAATGGAAAGAGGACCATTCAGCTGCCTGAGCTGAACCCTGGACCAGCAGGGCCTGAATCTTGCTTGGAATACCAAACCAGGGTTGAGGTGCTTGGCGGGCACTCAACAATGAGATGGCTTTTTCTTAGCAAGACTTTTATTTTTATTTTTTACATCAATCTCCCCCCGGTGGACACTGGTATCGCTCATCCTCTCTTTCTCGCAACACTTAAAAGTACTTCACTGACATCATTTTGGAAGCTCTGGGTCTCTTTGATTGGTGCTCACGTGACTGTGCTGTGTGCTGTAACGGGCTGCTAACTAGCCAGCTGGATGACGATAACTCCACGGGTAATGACGGATGCAAAGACCTGACCGTCTAAAAAAATGAAGATGAGCTAACCTATACACACTCATGCTGACACTGTGAGTGTGAGTAGTTTTCAGTTGCCTCTCAGAGGAAGACGTTTCTGCTCTACGACACGGCACAGTGTTCATAGTTATCAAGACTGGGTTCATGACAAACAATGACAGGAGGCTAAGGGGATATGTCAAGACTCTGCTCCCCCATCGTGAGATATCAAGTCATAATGCATGCGTTTTTTTACACACCACTCTGAGGTGTTCACATTATCGTTTTCTATATACTAGAATTTATTACGTTAGAAATAAAATAGCAAAACACCTACATCCACACACACCATCAACACACCTGAGTCCTTTAAATCACACACAAACTTTGGGATGGCAGTTGGTTCCATGCAAACCTGAAATCTCCCTTGATTGTTCGCCAATATAGTATCTTTCATAATCTGTTATTGGTCTTTATTGGATAACCTGCACTTGTACTCCTGTTTTTCTATTCAGGACTAGTGGAACAGAACTGCCAAAATCCTGCCATGGGACAACTCAAGGCCTTTTCCCGAATCTCTTTAACACTGAGGCGTTGAAGATACTCTCGAGGTTCTCCGTTTGCCCTGCTACAATCGCGTGACAACTCTTGTATTATTGCCAAAGAAAAAAAGCAAACTATGAGAACTAATCAAGCAGTCGAAGCTGTGTCATGGAGAGATGTGGTTTTACAACGGCTGCTGTTGCTGCTGCTACTGTAGTTGTGCAAATGATTCAAGGAGGAAAACATGGACTATGTGATTAACAACAAACATCCTTTGCGCAAAGGCTATAGTTTGGCAAAGTCTTGAATGATCGCTGTTCATTGAATGGTTAGAAAATATACTGCTCGATGCATAACAAAGTAAAACTATGGCAGTGGTCGGAAAACACTGGAATGAGTAATGTAGGGCAGTAGTAGCAGAGAGATTTCATCAAACAAAACATAGTTCAGGGTGTATACATGTTTCAATATTCACATTTTTTTTTACTTTTCAAAACAAAATATAGCTCTTCTCTTTCATTATAATCTTTTTTAAAACATTAATTGCATATAACATTTTTTTTTAAATTAATTCTATATATACCTTTTTTTTTTTGTATCTCTAGCACCCTTGTCTTCAACTAAGGGCTTGCAGAAAAGACAGTCATGCAAAGTAGTCATGCTGGTAAACAAAGTTACAAAAATGCATTATCTTTTTTTTTTTTCTTCATTTGTTTATCTCAGCGTCCATCCTTTGTCATCCACATGTCTTTATAGGCAAGAGTCTGTCGTCGCTCATTGTCTTTCAAAGAAACATTTTCCCAGTGCTTGTGGGGAAAACAACTTCGCCCACCCCCATGACAAAATATTCACTTCTTATCTTTTTCTAGGACTTTCACTCCATTTCATGATGCCTAATTTTCTATTAACATCTGCATCTGATTTTTTTTTCTTTCTTCCATTCTGGACCTTTTCTGCTCTGAAACCTCCTCCGAAGCCATGGATTTGTTTATCAAAATATAGATTTGTTCTCTTTGTACACTTCCACACTTGCTCTACTCTTGGTCCATTTCTTCTCATTTTCCCCTTTTGTCTAAGGGCTCCCCTGATGGGCCCTCCTTATCTTGACATCGACTTGCCTGTGAAGCAGTCGTTGGCAGCAAGAGGGACAAGAGAGACATGGGCAGTATGCGTCTGGGGATTCTTGTGCCTAATTGGCAGTGTCGGCATTTGTTTGTGGGAACATTTATCTGATTGGTCCCTTTTCAAAATGATAACACAAAATTTCCAGCTAATGGGCAGTTTTATGTGACGTAGAAAGTGTTCTTGTGGTAGGAATGTAATGTCCGTTGTAATTTCGGCAGGCCAGTATCCCTTGATATTGAAGGCAGACTGACAATTGCCTCTAGGACTTATATTTTGTCTTCTTGAGTCAGTCTTTTTGCTCCTCATGACAGAGAACTGTGTCAGTAAGATATGGTAATATTTAAATGTGCATATAGGGATGGGATGCTAGTGGCAGTTTAAGTTCCTTTAGAGGAATGACTTTGTACCAAACAGATGCAATGGCCAGTGTGAGGCTGAGAGTACAAACCTCATCTGAAATGGAATACTTCTCCTAATCTACTGTACATTACAGAAGGTCATTCAGCAAGTGCATGCTACAGGACCTTTGGTATCCCACATGGATATTTCGGGTAAGCTCATGTCAGTACATGAGAGATAAGTCTTTATCCACCATTTTCTAATGGTGAATGTTTCACGTGAGTTTAAATGTGCAGTAAATGCTATACATGACCAGTTTGAGCTGATGCTACATGTGCTTCATTTGTTCAACTTCATAGTTAGTGCTGTTTTTGATGATCTCAGTACTTGTGAAGAGGGCAGTGTTTCAGTCTGACAGAAGTGAATGGAAGACATAGGTTCAGTGGTAAACACGCTATACAAGTGCTAAACTTGAATGAGGGGCTATAGTATGGGTGTTTTTAAAAACTGTCCATTTGTGATTGATTTCAAGCGTGCTATTTGTATTTAGTGCACCTTTTTTTTGGAATGTCAAGTGTTTTAACGAGTAAGACCAATCCTTTGTCTCTCATGTACTCTCTCTATATATGTATGTTTTTCTTCACTGGAAAGGAACCCAAGAGGAAAATGACATCTAAAAGATCCCTTGACTGCATAAATTCCTCTCTCTTCGAACTGTAAGTCAAGTTATTTCCCAGCCAACAAATGCTACAATATGTTAGCAGAGATGCTACATTGTTCATCCAGTCCATTGTGAGGAAATGTTTGTCGGAAACTTGTGAAGTTGCTCAGTTGTTCAGCACTGTAGATGGTACTGAGTTGGTCATCATACAAGATGGCAAGTACAGTGTTGTCAGAGAGATAGGTCATCTGGAATGTGTAATCAGGAGTCCTTTTCTCTCCCAAAGTGTGTCAGTGTGCAAAGTGTGCAATGCTCAGTCAGTTTGCCGAAAAAAAGGGTGGGGGGGGGGGAAGGTCAGTCAGGCAGTTGTCAAAAATGTGGAGGAGCAGACCATATGATTTTTAAATTCACGATTAACCTCTGGTCTCTCTCTTGTCACCCCAAAGATCTCCTTTAAACTGTCCATCCGTGTCACACATGTCGCTTACGTGGCTCCCGCCGCAAATTTGTGTCTACCGCTTACTGACTCCTCATTAGAGAGAAGGCGAATGCTAGAAACTTAACACTGTGAAGACAAGAACAGAGAGCCATTAATATTAAGTTCACAGAGAATAAACATATTTTGTAAGAAATCATGTTCAATGAAATTGAAACTTAACTTTACGAGTAAGCACTTGCATCTAATACAGACCAATCTTGCTCATAAATTGATGATTATTCTTATAACACAGTTTCATAGTGTTACTAACATTATGTACAATAGGGAAGTAATCAGGGATTACCATTACCTGTAAACTGCTGGTTAACTGTGCATGTCAGAATGAAGTGCACAAATTTAAACTGTAATGACAACGCTAGCACAGCTACAGACAGAAAGTTGGCACATAAGTTATTCTTGAATAAAAAAAATCAAGAAATGGTGACAACAAAACTGGTGGCTGACAGTATTAGAAAAACAAACCAGAGGCTGAATGAAACAAGCTGCCAGCCAACTGACCAGCACAATACTCTCTACTCTGCCAAATCTCAACAAATATAGCCATCACCTTTACAGGAGCGAATTATGTACAGAGCTTTTCAAAGCAAACGCGATTAGGTGACCAGTTATTCACTAATGTGTGCGTGTGTGTGTGTGTGTGTGTGTGTGTGTGTGTGCAAACATTTTCATTTGAATTATATGTACACTACATGGAAAAACACATTTTTGACAGATGGACACATACAAACATACTCAATGCTATTCGTGGCAGTTTTCACATCTAAAAGAGGGATTATAATACACACTGGGCCGGCACCATTTCAGGAGGTTTAACCCCCACCTTATGCTACACATCACGCAAACGCAGGTTCCAACTCAAGGAAATGTTTGTCAACAACAGTTGTGCCCAGAGTTATTGCAAACACGTCGTGTATCACATATGCTGGCATCGTGCATTATTTTCTGGGAGATTAAACACTTCTGTTGTGGTCTCACCAGCAAACATCAACCCAATACAAACATTATCTTTTATTGCAGCCGCATTAGATCTTCCCGTCTGCTCTTCTTTCACCCTCTTCCTCTGTCAATTTTCCACCTTTATAGCTGCAGTTTTCTCCAGAGGAAAGCTGTTAGCAAGACACAGTTCATACTTTCTAAAGACCAGTTGTATGGTGAATGATAGGGATTTAGTTAACTGAGAGTAAAGGCCCTCATACATCCTACAAGCAACTGCGGGTTACATTATGAGGAAGAGTCAGCAGCACCTATTACTCTAAAACCAACCATGGATGCTCACCCACTAAGCATAGCCTTTGTAGTTGTAATTAAATAGTATAGCAATGCCCCTTGATTCTCATCATGTGGCTCTTGTTAAGACTGACAGGACCTTCTCCTGGTGTCAGATGCAGAAATCTGTGTAATTTACCAAATACATCTGCAAAAACTCAGAAATAAGTTGTGCCAGATTCTAAATTCCCGTATACGCCTTTTTCTGTGTAACACTTATGTGAATGCACATGTTAGTCTAAAGTCTAAAGACATTATCCATTATTGGCTGCTAACACACCACTGTTTGTTTGGACATAAACCAGACTTTTCTGTCTTTGTTCTGGCACCAGTAACACTATGAAACAGGGCCAAAGCAGCCACTGTGTTGCTACGCACAGCCACTATGAACTGGTATTATACATCGTAACAGCTTAACGATTGATGATACTAGTAGGTCAAAGTTTTGATCGAATGTGCATTATTCTTATTTCCACATTACAATATGATATAGCTAAAAATATGTGTGGTGCAGATAGATTAAAACTAAATAAAAGGATGTTCGAGGAGCGTATCTGTACATTTTATACAAGGTACTCTGACATGTCTGAGCTTTATGGTGTCCTTAAACGACCAAATGTGTAAATAAATGGCAGTTTTTGTGTGGAAGGTGGCTCATGTATTATTTTAGTGTGTACATTATTCATAATCTGGTGCCAATTAAATGAATAGTCCAGCATCTTTGTGAACGTCTTTGTTCAATGCATTTTGCCACAAGAGGATAGCTTTTTTAACTCAGTGTGCCCACTATTACATTAGTTTGCTACCTTCCATTATAATTATAATTAGTGGACATTACAAGCTAGGTTAACGATCTTCTTAATGCAACACCATATTGTGCACCATAGTAACAGACAGTTTTAACTGGTGTCAGTCTTCTCATTACACAATTCAAGTTCAAACAACATTTCTCTCCTCTTCCTCTCTCAAATTAAAAGACTGTACTTACAGAACAATAGCATTTTGTTTTCCTATGCTAACTAAATCCAAATATATTAGTGAAACTGCAAGTCTCAGCATTTCTCAAAGCTGCACATGTACCATACAAGCTTTCCAGGATACATTAGCATAACAACCATTGAAATATTTACATTTAATGTACATTTATATTCAATAGAATACAGTGCATTTGCCCCTTAAAAGGACCAGTTCTTGTTAAAGTAAACAACACAGAACCATGAACGCACTCAGCTGTTTCCTTTGTCATTACAGCTAAATTATTAATAATATACTTTAAAAGTAACCAGATCATGTGGAAATGGTACAGTAAAATAATAAACAAACGCACTTTGTTTTTGAAATACAGACATGAAATGTATGTATTTATTACCAGAAAGCCAGGTGCTGTCACTAAGTGGTGTAGGTGGCTTAGTTTGGCACTGCATTGAGCAAATTGAAGGATAAAACCAAACAGCTTTCTGATGGCACACATATTAAATCATTCAACTCAGTTAGAATCAGTTGTTATGAAACATCCTGCTCCACACTCACAAAGTATACATAGATAGATGAATTCCATATTACTTTAATGTATTCACATGTGTAGATACAGATATGTACATATTCAATAATAACCACTGACCTATTAAGCAATGCTTTGAAGGTTTAGCTAGTTAAATCTAGCTAGTTTTGCAAGAACTCCTAAATTGACATCAGAGCCTACAGGGGCCTCATAGAGGCACTTACAACATCTTCCTGTTTTGTTTACTTAAAACAATGTGTGTGTCCTAGGCGATTTGCATTTGCCACAACTATGCGATATGAAACTCAACAGAACCACAGTCATGACATTCGTCAGATCAATTTTGATACACTACAAAGCGAATATTAACAAACAGAGTACTTCTAAATGTTATGTGGTGTGTGAGATTATGTTATTCCTCTCACCCATTGTCAGTCAATTGTAGCATTAAAGAAAAACAATGCACATTCCAAATAAAGTGGCATACCAGTATAATTAAAAGGATCTTCAAATTGTAACATCCACATTGTGGAGTAATTTTAAGTTTGTACAGTATGCATGTGCGCGTTAAAGGTTTAATGAGGTTTTGTGCTCTGAGAGAAGTGATGCTCGCTAAAATTACACACCCAATATTCAGGTTTGCAGATGTGGTCTGAGATTATCGTAACAGGATTGAACCCAGGCCAATCAATGTGTGTCATGAGACAATAACTGTTCACAAAGCATTTTTCTGCAAGTTAAATGAATTTAACAAAATGTACTATCCCAGAGTTTCCCTACGTTTCCTAAGTTCAGTTTGACATTATACATTAAGGAGGTGCTGTCAAAAATGCTTAGATTCACTGGAGAGACAGTTCTGCATGCTGTTTCAGAGATTTTCAGACAACACTAAATTATCATCATTTTCTGACATCATAATGGTGAAATGTAACAATATTGAGTATAAGCACGACTATTACCAACTCCGGCCTGAAAATATGTGCGATGGCCTTCAAAAACCCGTATCAGACGAAGCCAGACAAGCATTACTTCTTGCAGTGAATGTGTGGTAGGATCTAAACTAAATGAGACGCCTTTTGCAAACCTCTCAAACTGCAGTCGACAACAGATTCAAGCAAACATTCAATTGATGGCATAGCTTCCATCGCCAGTCATAATACTGCATATCTAAGTTCTCCAAGTTTAGGGGTCTGGAAGCACATCGATATTTTGACAAAATGGCAATCAGGACCATAGGTTATGACAGTAAGGATATCAGGACCTGACATTTTTTAAACAAGTATGGAAAAACTCCCTTTACACCTGCAAAAAATAGTTGCTCCTAAAGCACTTACATTTTTTTCCCGGTGATTTCAGTCTTAATACATTTCTGTTTGGTGAAGGAACTAAGGACAGTTAAATACAACATCTGTATCTTTTTTGACAAATGTTATTTTAGACAATCAGTGGTACAGAAAGGTAATTCCTTACAATCAAATACACATTAACAGTACAAGTGAAAATATAAAACTATTACAAAACTCAAACAATTAAAAATGGCAGCAACAACATCAAAGTCTAAAGGACCAGTAAGACCACATCGACTTGAAATAAAACAAGACAAATGGCTCATGTCATCTTAATACTCGTCTGGAACGGCTAAATAAAAGATAATAAGTAGACTGCCTAACAAAGTCTGTGCATTTTTAAGATTAAAAATAGATCTGCATATTTACATATGTATGTGCACAGCATGTTTCCCAGCATTAAAATAATATTGCATGTTTATTGCATATGTGAATGTGTCATTATTTTAAAAAGCTTTTTTGCTTAACGTTTAACATAAGATCTATGTTCATGTGAGGATGGCAATCTTGAGGAAGAACCTCAGTTACAAAAATAAAAAGCTAAATCAAAGCTATAAATTGCCTAAAATAGCTTATTTTTAATTATTGAGGGAAACTGTATATTGTAACCACCGTCGTTTCTTTTTAAAGATTTACCAACAGATTGCATTTGGTCGTTTTAATTTGTATTTTTTGTTTTAGACAAACATTTAAACCAAAAACAAAAAAATAGTGGAATATCAAAAGTGAAGTGAACATCAAAAGTGAAGAAGCAAAACGTGTATTTAGAAAATAGTTGGAAACATTTTTGATGGAGCGTTCTCGCATGTTGAATCTATTCATTTGTTGTAATATGTTTCTTATTCCTACCTGCAAGCTTTAAAGGTTAGTAAAGTACTTGTATTTGTTTTAACTGTACAATTAATTATGCAGTCATCAGTGTCTGACTTTATAGGTTCATTTGTTGTACTTAGTTAATTGTAGTAATTTGCTTTCTGAATACATTGCATTTAGATTTTTTTGAAAAATTGTAGGCCTACATGTACACATTTCCTTTAGGTAACTGTCCTGATTAGCATTTCTTCAAAGGTCCACTCAGTCATTTACCATTATCAAATAGTTATTATTAACCGAGGATGTGATAGCTACATTATGTTCCTTTGCCAAGACTGTTTTCGGAAACCAAACACAGTTAGTGTGTAGCTAGCCAGGCAGCTCTAGTCGTGAGAGCTTCAGCTGCCCTAAGAATGTTGACAATCAAGGGTTTGATTTTGCCCAGTTTGAAGCGCTAAAAACACTGAGAATCAACTGGGTTGATCAGGTCTGTGTGCTAGTGTGACGCTCCAATCATTACATGATATTAGGCCATTCAGGGTTGCTAACAACCATATATAAGCATATTAGCAAACTGTCTTATCAGGAAACAAATGCACGTAAACAAAGATAAAGCGTCAGCTTACTGTACATCAGCCAACTGTAAAGACTTTGCATGCTTACGTTGCCAGGCATAAAACATGTTGTTGAAACCCACAGCCATAGGTGTGATAACAGCTAGCTCAGCTACCTCTGACGATCACATGACCCTTGTGACATGGCCTACCGACTCCTGCAACCCCCCCGGAACCCTGTTAATGTATTCATATTTCTTCAGGCATATAATAAAACAATGTTCTTTTGGAATATGATTGTTATAATTGCATATAAGATGATAAAGATATAGAAATGTGTTTGACAACATGCTTGTAATTGCCAAAGAAAGTGACTGAATAGACCTGTACACCGGAAGGTAACAATTGCATATATGAGATAGTAACAGCAATGTAATAAAACAAACTATAAATTTCAAATGTTAGGCTGCACAATTGAGATTCTGTAGCTCTTATGGTACAATACTTGTATTCTTTTCATTTAAGCTAAGGTTGTTTTTTTTTCCAACTTTTGACATCGCTTAGCTTTGCTGTGTAGACTATCAACATAAAGAGTCCAATGATATCACAACGATAAGATACAAAATTAAGTGTTAACACTGAGACTTATGGAAGCCGAGTCTGTTTTGTTTTGTTTTTTTTTGTTTGTTTTTTTACAGAGAATTACCAAAACGATGTCTACACTGTACATACATCAATATTCACAAAGGACAAAAAGTAGAAACCTATTTTTAACATCAATATAATCTATAAATGTATTTTTGTCTTTGGCTAAATGAACAGAAATATTTTGTTTCATGGTCATTTCTCTGGACAGTGTTGTGAGCTCAGGTTTGTTTGGTCCAGAATAAAATGGATGTCTACACACTTAATTCTAAGTTTTAAAATGTAACTGTGCATGTTTTCATAGTGTTTTTTTAACCTCCGATACTATTTTTAATTTTGCTAACCAATCCAACTCTTCTAATAATTTAAACTAACAGAGTATCTTTAAAGCTAAAATTGTATTTGATCTCATCAGCTAACCTGTTGCAGGCGTCATAAACCATTAGATTCACTAGAGAAGAGGTCATCCTTTCTACATTCAAGTTCATTTTATGTTATTGCTATTTTTTTTTTTTTTGCACGTGTACAATCTAAATGGAGGCTTCAGTGCGATCAGTCCATAGCTAATTCACATCTCTTATCATCCAGTCATGAACACCCTCTCTGCTACAAAATGGAGGGGATGGGGGAACGACAGCGGCGCAGTGGTCCTGGGGCCTCATAGGTTTCAAAGGGTGGGCTAGTGATAGGAGCAAGCCGCAGTGATGACCCAGCCATTCCCGATATGTTATTGAGACTGCGAGATTTCTCGTAGCTCGTTGCTTTAAGAAAATAATTTTAACCATCAATTGATTCATTATATTATATTATGTGTTGTTGTTTTGATATCATATGCAAATGAAATAGATGGAAATCATAGTGGAAATGTTTGGACATGTTATGTCAATTTTTTCCATATTCCGGTGGTTTATTGTGAAGGTTACATAGTATTAAAACATGAACATGAGGTTTAAGATGTTAGAAGAAGAAATCAAAATGGAAAGAATACAAATTGAGGATAAGAAATTGAAAACGTTATCAAATCATAAAGACATATAAAGGACAGACGAGGACAGACACAGACAAGACAGACAAGACAAAACAAGAAAATGCGAGTTATGATATGTCTTTTGTTGTTTTGTTTTTTCAGAACAGAAAAGCAAAAAAATTCTTAGATATTAAGAAATGTAACAACTATAATGGGCCCATTGAATAAAGCACCCAACATTTCATCACGTGAAGCGTGATGTTCAGGTGTTTTATACAACTATCTGGCCAAAACTATACAGTTTTACATAAATACACAGTAGCAAATACTCAGAAATCACTGATACAGTGTAGGAGTTGGCCACATGATGTTTTAGGCGAAAAAGCTTAGAGATACCACTAATCAATTGTCTTGCATTACGCTTCACAAACCGCCCAGTTTAGTATTTGCTTTTGGTTCCTGTAAACTTCAAATGGCCAACACAAAAATGTCCTCCCTGCAACATTTAAAAACACTTCCTATCCCCCGGTAATCGTATTCTCCTATGATCAGTTCACATTTTGTTTACAGTGGGAAATGACACACGGTAAGAAAGTGTGATTTATGCACTTGTGCAAGTGACTTTGAAGTAATAATGCATAGTACTTTTACTGCTGAAGGTATGTTAACAATAACCAATTTATCTAAGAAACAACACATTGGCCTTTGGGTCCTTTCCCGCTGTATTTTTGGTGTGTAACACAGCATGCAGACGTTGAACTCCCCCCTCTAGGAAGCAGCCACAGAGAAGGTAGTGCTGTGCTGACGGAGTGTCGTTGCATCAGGTGGAGTGAAAAACACCATTGGTAGGTAGCAGTTAACCTGCCCTAACAATGGCTAACTGACCCATAATGGGTGGAGTTTTACAGACTTATTAGGAATGTGTTACATTAGCTGAAATTACATTTTAAGGTAATGCAGACAAACATACCAATTTAAACGGTATATTTTTTGTCAAACTCCAGCCATCACAGGGCTACAGTCAGACAACAAACAACAGCCATTGGTACAGTAAGACGCCCTTTGTGCCTTCCTGCTGAAATGGGAAAATACGACAATAATGGCGCACAGTGGCCAACTCCGCCACTCTGGATTACGCATCGTTTGAGCCAACCATAAATAACAGAGCTTTTTTTATCCTGGCCATAGCTCAGGCACATTAGTCGGATGGCAAATCAGTAAAATATTGATGATGCCTTTTCCCTGGGTTTCTTAGGCTGCATCGCACACAAAGATTGCTGAGAAGCTGTCTGGCCAATCTGTGGTGCTGCTTCATTCTCAAGTTCCGTTCTAAAAGTGCTCAGTTCATACCACTCAAATGTATCAGGACAACTTGTCAGGTTTCGTCAAACAGCAGCCATATTTGTGATGTTAGAGGGGCAACTACAGGAGGGAAGTATAACGTAGTGGAAAAAGCCCTACCTGTTTTTACAACATCAATGCTTGCTACTAAATGCAGGCAAACAAATCTCTTAGAGCATGAGGTGGCTATTGTAAATCTTAAGCTTTCATTATCTGATAAACCCTTCACCTGATCTAACTTTACATTTAGTAATTACCTTATAGTAGGTTTCATTGTTAATTGTGGACTCTGCTGTTCCCATGCTGGACTCAAATTGCCTTCAAGGGATCCACAGGAAATGATTTATGCATGTAATCCATCTTAATTTTATCGCATTTATATCAACCTCACAGTTTGCCGTTTGCTCTCTGGCACCGTGTCAGAGCTACATTAAGTTTCTGCTGAAGCAAAGTGAACATCCTACAGCTGCCGTTTCACATTAAAAGCATTAAACTGGTGACACACATGGGGTGGCTTTTATTGTTCAGCAGCCACAAGACACTCGACGTATTTATCACTAAGGTTAGCACTAACTGCGATCTTTATTGAAAAATGTATGTATAAATACATTTATACGATGTGAATAAAAAATTGTTCTATTGTAGAGCTTTTATGAAATAGATAGCTTCAATGTTTTGTTTGTTAAAATAAATTAAACTGTAAAAAAATAAAAATAAATAAAGGGTATAAATGTAAATTGTGTATCAATTCAACTGTTAAAATAATGTCCTAACAGCTCAGGAGTTTTTATATTCAGCTTATATTCTGCTACAAGTTGTATTAGCTTCAATATTAAGCAACTTATTTACTTGGGTGCTACCTTTGATTAACAATGATGAATGCCCTACAGATTTGACACATTGTGGGAGTTCACAAAAATAATGTTGGGAAGCCCATATATGAAGTTAGATAAAAAGTTTTAATTCCACTGAAATTCCTTTGGATCTATTCTTAGTGCTAAGCCAAAATCAGCATGCAGAGAGGAGAGAGAAAGAATGACAGGAAGAGAAAAGACTAAAGCACTATGTTCAATATACGTTGTGATCTTCAACCAAACTAAACTACTAAAAGTATAGGTGGTCTTTTATTTGGCTCTTTTTAGTCTGAAATCAGAGGCTTTAAAACACTTGTCAAGTGCAATATGAGTAAAAGATGGGTAAGAGAAAAACAGCGTTCCCATTTGTTGATTAGATGAAGGTGAAACTGATGAAGAAACACGGAGACCTGGCAGTAACGTGGTTCTGATGATATCTATAAGTGAGCAGTTTAGCTGGCTACATTAAAACTAAAGACTGACTGGTACATTAGTTTGGTACACAAGTTTCAAAAAGTTGCTTGGTTTCAGGATTCAGATTACAATAAAAATGGTTATGAAGTTAATCATGTCTCAACCACTGCAGTCTGTCATGGTCTGCTAGCTATCTCCTCACTGTGCTAAGTACTGTATTTATAACATCAACTGGGGTTTTGTGCTCTGGGTATTGTCTATCAAGGGAAATGTTGAGTCTGGCTGTCACTGAATTTCTGTGATGACATAATTCATGCTCACTGTCACACTTAATTTACACTATGGAGGGAGTACGTACCTACCTACAGTCAGACTTTAGTTACACTTGCACTGCATTGGCGGCCTGGGGATGGGATGGAGAATGAGTGTTAATCACAGAAGGAGGAGGTTATGGAGAGAGAAGACACAGAGGAACAGAGAGAGAGGAGCAACTGCAAATATTCTGACCAGACTGTTTACCAAGGAAATAATCATGTCAAATTGAACAGATTGAACAGAGATAATGAACTTTGTAAGATAATAAATCATCCTTGCATGCTTGTAGAATGCAGAAAACTACTTAACCGCCTCAGTTAACCACGTATGTCCAATGATGTCTGCGTGCTGTGGATACGCAGGATTTCCTGAGGATTGGATGCTACTCTTGGCATGGCCACATGCTGTTTCATTCTTACATGGGATCAATTGCCTGTAGGATCTCCTGTTACCCATAATTAAATAGATGGATTGCTTCATGGCCATTACATGTGTCCATATAGTACATATGGTACCTGGGGTGTCTATTGGGGAAAGTAGATGACATGCAACTGTATCTGTAGCCTCTTGTTAGCTGCATGTATATCCATTTAATAATTGTATACATATATATATATATATATATATACTTCTCATATATTCATACATATTTATCATATGTACATACCTGTATATACATGTCATGTACTACTTCTTTCATATGGTAAATATCTGGCTCAGACAAAAGAATATTTGCAGTGTTGTGATGAGGCAACATAGTAAGAAACACTGTGGTATTGTTACACACGGTAGAACATGCATGACAATGTAGACCAGGTTTTATGCTGCAAACAAAGAGCACAATGACATACAGGAAAACACTGACAAGTGTTACCACGTAAAACATGTTTTCACACAAATTACGTTCTACAAGAAAGCTTGTAGAAGTTAGTGTATCTTATTTGGGTGTAGCCTGTTGTACTGAGCCACTTAACATAAAAATACAGAAAAAAAACAAAACAGAAACTGGCCGTGACAAATAATTCTGCATAAGCACTGGCCAGTAAGTGAATATTATACATATATAGTAGGGTAAATAAGGGTGGGATGAAATGTGGGTGAAGAGCGAATGTGTCCTGCTAAATATAAAAGCTTGTTTATAAATAGATTTATACATGTCTTTTTAAACCTTAAAATTGTATTAATTTGCAGTGGTGGGACTTATCCAACAACAATCCCTATTCTTGGGTCAAAAATAGATTTTCTTATTGTGGATTTGGTAGTAAATAATGAGCTTTTTTGCCAAACAAGTCCTGGAGATTGTCCTGAATCAGTGAGATTTGTGCCAGTTTTATGCTAATTAGTTTCACTGTTTTGTTGGCAATTTCGTTTATCATTCCAATTCATAGAAGACAGATAGTAGCCGATGGTAAAACTCAAAGGAGACCACAGGAAGAACATAGGGGAAGTCAAAACATCACACAGTTGTACAAAAATCAAAGACATTAAGAAATAACAGACCATAACCACAGACAACATCAAAATATGTTAATTCAAAATGAAATATACCTTAATCCTATGCACATTGAAAAGATTAAGCATTCACAATACAGCACATGAACACAAATCTCTACAAAAGATGTACACACCAAGTTAGAAACACAGAATACAAAAAAACACAGAAACCCAAGAGATAAAAGAAAAAAGCAACACGTACACATATAGTGAGGAACTGAAAGGAGGGAGAGTGCAGAGGGAGAGAGACAGGGAAATAGAGAAACAAACAAGTCTGAGACCCTTGAAGAAGGTCTAGTGGAGTGATTGGAAGAGGGCAATCAAAGGGATGATTGACCGTTTGACCTTAGTGAGACATGCATATTGCATTGGGTGCGCAGGAAGTCAAATGGCCAACAATCGAAGAGAAGAAACTGAAAAGCTAATAAAATAAGTTGGCAAAGACATCTTACGCTTATAAATCACAACTGAAGCACACAAGAATGAGTTTTAGACAGCGTGAGAATCCCTCTTTAAAAACAAGAGCAGGGACATTAACTGATAAAAGCCCAGTGGTTTTTGCTAATTTTCTGCCTCATTTTCTGGATATTCAGATCTGTTAATGACGTGAGTTTTGAACAGCCATGTATACCTTCTATAGGTAGCCATCCATTTATTGTTACATACACTAGGCGAGAGGCGGGCTCCACCCTGGGCAAGTCATATATGTCTATCACAGGGCTGCACACACGTGAGCTGGTGTTTGAGAATCAGGTTGCAGAGAAAGCAATGAATTGATCAAATGTCTCTGGTATTCACTGTAAGCACCAAGTGCAATAGCTTTGTCTAGTGCACAAGGCTCAACATATGAATGCAGTGTATTAATGTCCTGTAAGAAGCCCAAACCCTGAAGCGTCATCATAGTGACTCTGGCACTTATTTTCTTCAATGGACTCCTGGTTTGCTTTAAAGAGGGATTTTAACATAAGACTCATTGACACTGAAGCAATGTCAGGGACCTCTAAGTGAAGGGCTTGGACAGATCAGGGCTTGCTTACCTTAGACAGCATGTAGCCACTTTCATCAAATCTGTCATACCGCTTGTCTGTCTGTCTGTCTGTCCGGTCAGTAAGTGTTTCACCGAGTGCAGCTTGTAACCCTTTTGATTTCTATCCAGGACTCCACAGTACAAATACAAAAGGTCCTGAACTTTGGACTACACAAGGCACTGAAAGCACAAATACATGGTCTAGGGAGTAGTATTTCAGATTCATCACACGCTCACAACACAGTATTTTGTAAAAAAAAAAAAAAAAGTATTGTGATAGCTGGCTTTGGTTACAAATAGGAAGTTAAGACATTGCATAATAACAGGTTTTAAAAAGGTTTGCTTGTTTTCAGCGTGGCATGTTTCAAGAGGTACTATCCCTTGACCTAGGTGGCTCCACTGACCCCAGTGACCTTGGGCCTTGGATAGATGATTGTCGTACATAACACTGCACTCAGTGTCACAAATGTGTGACTATATTAAGGCTGGCCAATGGATTTTACGTAAAGTATGGCATATGTACATGTAAGTACGCACATCTTTGAGCCTGAATAAAATGTGATACATCCATAAAAGGAGTGAATTTTTGCCTTTCTAAACTGCAGCATGTGCTTTTGTTTGCCAAGGTGGAGGTCCGTGGGGTAGGGAGTAACACGAATTAACACAGTAGAAGGGGAAAACAAAATTAAGCGACACACGACAGCACAAACACAACACTCAGACGGCATTGAGAGGACAGAGACGCAGTGTATAACACGTAAGAATGAAAAAGCCCACATACACACGCGTGATATGACACAACCTGAAGAGAGAGACAACAACAACACAGAGGCACATCAGACAACAACGTGACCCGCTGTTCCCGTTCAAACTTCTTCAGTGTATGTTTTATTAGTTATTGACACAGGACAACGGCGACATCTGGGTTATTTTCACTCGAGCTGCCGGATGTATTTGCACACGTGCACGCCCACACGGACACGCTCCTGCACTCCATGAGTGCATGCAAGTTTTTAAGCTCCAACGCAAACACATACACACAAGTACACACAGATTTGTGCACACTACTCGTTATGGGCGTATATATCACAGAGCAATCCCATTTTCTTTTCAAACCTTTTTTTTTTTTTAAATCCCTCGTACATTCTTTATTGTTCTCACAATTAGAATGAAGCACATTTGTGTGCAGGTAGGATATTGAGCTGAGGTTAGGTTTCATCAGATAAAACACCTCACAAATCAGACAATGAGCCCTAAAATGCCATTTGCCACTCAAACCTTAATATTCAGATTTCAGAACTACCTAACCTTAGCTCAACTGTTTGCAACAATCTCTTGATTTAATACTTCAAATTGCCAGCACACTTTCGGGGCACAGAGAAGACTCTTCACGGGTGACACTTCAAGCTCCATTGAACATGTAGACACAACACAGTGGAAATGGCAGTGTATCTGTGATTTGTCATGCATAGTGTGTGCAGCTGCGTCTGTGTTAAAGTGGGTGCTGCAGTGTTGTTTGTGCAACTGCAAAACATGCAATGTCATGGAGCGCCGGATCAAAATATCTGTATGCTTTCAGTTAAAAGTTGATTAAGCTATGGGCTCCTTTATTTTTGTTTTAACTTTTTTCAGTGTTACCTCTGGTCTATGGTTTGATCCAGGAGGAGGTGGAGTTTGCATTGAGGTCCTGCTGTAACAGAGACCCTTCCATCTTATACCAATCCTCAGTCAGAGGGGAGTCTGGGCTGGGTGCCAGCGCTGCTGCCTCTAGTTTGTTGTCAACAGGTGGCGTTGAAAGTTTGGAGGGAGTGTAAGGGAGTGTTTTGGTGCAGGTTGGCGGCAGTGGTAGTGGTTGGATTGCAGTAGTAAATGAATCAAGGTGTCAGGTTTTCATGAGCACGAAAGTAATGCACATGGGGTAAAAAAAAAGGAAGGGTGTTACAGTGTAGCACAAAGGAAAAGAATGGGGGAAATGAGGGCATGGGTTTTAAGATGGGGCAGAGGAGAAAGGGGGGTCAGGAGGAAAAATGTGTGGCAGGTCAGGAAGGGAAAGTCACCACAGGGGGAAAAGGGCGCAGACCAAAATAAAAAGGGCAATGCGAGGCAAGGGAGAGAGAAACAGGGAGGGAGAAACAGAAGTGACGAGAAGTAAATTAATGCATGGTCAACTGTCTGAGTCCAGAAGACAGAGAAAGAAAGAGATCATTTATGAACACGAATGAATGTGACATTATGGCACACACAACTGAATTCACGGACACCATGGAACGATGGAAGAGGAAGAGAAGGAAAAAGGAGAGAAGTAGAGGAACAGAAAATATTGTCTGACAGAAGAAATAAAATATGATACTAAGCAGTGATGGATACACAGACAAGACGAATGTGAAGAGGTGGAAACAAATAGAGCAGAGCAGAAGAGCTATATGCATGTGTTGGAACTGTATGACTGCATATGTGTGTATGTGTTGCTGCTAGCTGTGGTTGGAGCCTTCAGTTTGTAGTTGAAGCTTCCAAAGTCAGTTTCGTGTGTGCTCTCACATCCAACCCAACTTTCCTAAATGTTTAGATCTGATCTTATATACACACGGTAACCTATGTGTACTCATATTATATTACTTATATAATAGATGTGTTTACAGTATGTTGTGCCTGGCATCTTGCTGTGTGGATCTGTTTACATAATATGTTCATGTTCACGTATCCGTCTCCTGGTGTGAAACGTACCTTTCCGTACATTCCCATCTGTGGCACGGAATTCCCTGGTGTTGAGCAGGAAGCAGGCGCGGTCCTGCTGGTAGCGTTCCCGGGTAGGCCCTCGCCCAATAGGGCTCCTCTCGTCTGGGCTCAGCACCTGGTCAATGGTGGGGCAGTCCTCGTTAGCCAGGGCGGCCGAGGCTGCATCACCGTTCTGCTTGGAATCTAGGGGTGAAGGTGGTGGAAAGGCAAGGAGAAAACCACATACAGGAGAATTATGAGAAAACCATAGAGCATCTTGTAGTGTAAAAAGTAGTCTCATTCACTTTAGGCTTAAGCATGAAGGGCTACCCTGTATAACATGTCGAGTGGCAGCTAATGTTCATTAATGATTTGGGAATGACTGCAGTCACCCACACTTTCACTGAGGAATTGTGTTAAAATATGTAACCAAGCGAGTGTGTTGTTCTGTGTTGTGTAGGAGCATGTGGTGATGATCCTGCAGAGTAGTCTTGGAGGCAGTTGTCAACATTCTGACTAATACAACTTCCTGCTAGAAAATCTACTGACACAACCTACAAGAAACCTTTTTAGACTGGAAGAAAGCCAAGCAGACAGGATATAGTAAAAGCACTGATGAAACCAATATTTTCTGCCTCACTGATGAGTACAGCAGTAAAGTAATGCATTAAAGGTGCATTATGGTTGCATGTGACTGACGCCTGATGCTGCAGCACATAAAGAGCAAACAAGGAGCCAAATTACCTCTCATCCTGATTTTACTGCTAATGCCAGAAAGAAAAGATGTGAAGTCAGCCCAAATTGAGATGCATTAAGCTGTTTTAATAAATAATTGAGTTCATTTTCCTTCCGTAGTGTTTGTTCTTCACTGACAGATGGGCGCCTTAAGGCGACTGTGGACCTACCAGTTGATCATGAATTACACGAGTTGTGATGGGCCAGTGATTTCTCCAGGGTGGATCCAGAATCAACTGTGCATCACTTCCTGATAGTGTTCCCACTTCTTTTTTCTTGACACCTTGGCACTCAAACCCTCCACCGACCTATGAAATCATCACTGTGCATGCCTAAAACTGCCATCAGTAAATGGTCATAATTCCCAGACACATGCTAGTCAGTTTTGCCCAATTTCTTTTGATTATAAAAGAAACTGTACAAAACAACTTGCACATTATTCTTCACAAGAATATAGGAATGTGCACACACACACAGATGTCTAGTGTTCCTCGGCTGTCAAAAGATGATATTTGTTCTCAAAATAGACAGGACAAATGAAAAACCAATCTCTCACCTCTGTTTATCTCTATAATTTCTTCTTGGGCGAGAGGACAGTCACCCCCTATGCCTCCAGACCCCATCACTCCACCTAGGACATTTCCCAAGAGCCTTTGTGGTGAAGCGGTAGCCATAGCCAGGGCATCTGGCTTGCAGTAGTTGGGGGACCCTGGTTGGGGTGCTCGGGGGATATGTTTGTTCTTCTTTTTGGGCAGCTTTTGTTTGGCCATGGCCAGAGAGTAGTACATGCCGAAGTTGTTGACAATTACAGGTACAGGCATAGCAATGGTCAGCACGCCAGCCAAGGCACAGAGTGCACCCACCAGCATCCCAGACCACGTCTCCGGGTACATATCTCCATAGCCCAGCGTGGTCATGGTCACAACGGCCCACCAAAATCCAATGGGAATGTTCTTGAAGTTGGTGTGGGCGCTGGCTGTTGGGTCATCTGGGTCTGCACCAATACGTTCAGCATAGTAGATCATAGTGGCAAAGATGAGGACACCAAGGGCTAAGAAGATGATAAGCAGGAGGAATTCGTTGGTGCTGGCACGAAGGGTGTGGCCAAGGACACGGAGACCCACAAAGTGGCGGGTCAGCTTGAAGATTCGGAGGATACGGACGAAACGGACAACACGGAGGAACCCCAGGACATCCTTGGCAGCTTTGGAGGACAGACCACTCAGGCCCACCTCCAGATAGAAGGGCAGGATGGCGACAAAGTCGATGATGTTGAGGGAGCTTTTGAAGAACTCAAGCTTGTCTGGGCAGAAGGTGACACGCAGAAGGACCTCGATGGTGAACCAAATGACGCACACGCCCTCCACATACGTCAACCAGCTGTCAGTCACAACCTCGTATACAATCTCCTCATGGGTTATGTTGCCCACCGTGATGTTCTCAGTCTTGTTGAGGATGGTGTTGAAGGCCTCATGCGTCTCCATACAGAAAGTGGAGATGGAGATGAGGATGAAGAATAGGGAGCCAAATGCCACATACTGGAAGAAAGGAAGAAACCAGCAAACAGAAAAAAAAAAAAGACAGGAAGAGAAAGCAGAAAAAGAAAGCAAGGGAAGGAGAAAGAGTCAGTTGCAAATCAATAATATTCAGCAAGGCAAAGAGAACATAGAAAAGCAAGAACAACTACAGCACTGGAGAAAAACAACTGGTGTATTTGCATCCCGACTACATACAGCGCTAAATACTATGCCATGTACGGAAAACTACTACTCACTACTTCTCACTCTGTCTAAATTGTGGTCTTCACATCTAAAAATGTAGGACCTGTTCTGAAATGGACCCATGGACGTTTCACCCTAATCTGATGTGTATACGTTAAAAAAATTAAAAAATACCTGTTTTATAATGGACAAGAGGGCAAGTGGACCTGTTCTGAGAAGAACCTTGGCACAAGTTGACCCGTAGTGGATAATCAGACTCATTAGGCCTGATCAAATTATATCTGACAGTCATAAATGACTGTGATGAACGATGAAGCCATAAAAATAGATGCTGTCAGTATCATGTGCCATCAGGAAATGGTGACTTACAGTGTTTAGAAGTTGATAAAATAATTAATAGTACTATGAGTTTAATATTAAAAAGGTCAGCTTATTTTAATATTATACATCATTAAAGTATATAATATACTAAGATTGGATTTGAAACTTAGTTATTTAAAACAAATATAAATAAACAGGTTTCACACGTTTGGGTTCATATAGGTACATATAGAGACCTGACCCCTATACCCATGAAAATACTCTGAAGTAAAACCTGAGGTTTCATGGTCAAGATTTGTGAGTCGGGGAGGACCTCTTAAGTGCACAGGAAAATGGGAGAAAATGACAACCCATTAATGTAATCCTGACTCCAAATGAGAAAAGAAAAAATGGGTCAAAAATTAATAGAATGATACTACTAACACATTTCTGGTACTCTGCTAGAGAGGACACAGGATAGGATGGAGGGATGTAAAGGACAAAAAGATGAAAGGATAATATCAATAAATAACTGATAATCTGCACGCCTGAACTCCAGTAAACGTTAATCCCACAGCTCACCGTGTGTTCTGTGTTGTGTCAAAATGCACAACGTTTGGTGCAACTGTCAGAGTGAACTGCAGGTTTCCAGCAAACATCCATTTGTTTACAGATGTAGAGCATGATGTCAGACCCTGCAAGCAAACGGTTGACTTGAAATCTTCATTTTTAATATTTAGAAATTTTATTTTACAACATTGATTCATTTTTTCAAATGCAGATAACACAACGGCAACTCAGGGAAAAACCTCCTGCGCCTTCACTTGATTGATGGCATTACCTGTCACATTACCACCACACCATTCACACCTACTGTACTTGAGTTGTCTATTCAAATTAGACTTCAAATGAAATTAGATTAAAAGGTCTTCAGGATTTTTATTATTGTTGTTCTACCTGTGCCCTGGAATTATTTGTTGAGCAAAGAATGTTGAGCATTGTTCCATAAAAATAAGGCTGTATATGGATTAAGTGCACAAATACAAAATGCTTATCTGCCTCCTCGTTTTACAAGATTAGACGCATTTGAGTTACCCAATTTCGCTATCTTACAATGAATGTCTGTTATTAGTTATTTCAAAAATATAAGTTCCCCAGCTTGTACAAGAGGACATAAATAATTTTGTCAAAAATGTTAATTATCTTGTCTTGTTTACATGAAATGGTGCCTTTGCTGAATTACCAAACAAATAATATTAAAGTCCCTGTTTCAATTTCAAATGTTTAGCATATTTCTATACTACAGTGTCTTACAGCTCCATGTTTGCTTGTTCACTTCCAAAACTATTGTTTCGTGGTAAATTCCCTGGACAGAAAGTAAAAAACGAGCAAAGTTATAACAGCATTTCACCACAGAGATTTCTCTTGTTTTCTCAATGGGGTTTTATGAGCTTTTTCACTCAAAGGCAATTTTCTTAGCATTGGCCATCTGTGTGATCTGCAGGCTTACCATCTATATGTACCCAAATTTATTATTCTACTGTAGCCATTTAATTTGTCACTGAACCAATTACAGTAGCGTGATAACCCCAGAATGTGTGTGGCTTCTCCACAATCTTTCCCAGTTGCAGTCCATTCCTGCAAGCCCTGCAGTGTATTTATAGATGCAGTATACTTTGTGCTTTATCAAATAAATAATAAAACACAGACATGGCCTGAAGAGCAAAAGAGAAATGTAATTCATACTTGAGTGGAGCCCATATATATAAGAAGCCTGAGTGCCCTCAGTGTATCGTGCGTGATACACGATGCACGATGATCGACATTATGCACTTATGTAATATCAAGAGCAGCATACTTATAAGAGGAAGCCTTATAACTAAGCTAACGGAGGGAACCAGTTTCAGGTTTTGCTTCTCTCTCCCAGCTTTTCTTTGAATTGGAAATTGGGAGCCTACACATATTTTCTCTAAGTGCCTTCATGACAGAAACAAACTAAGCAGAAGACTTAAGACTCTGAGCCACTGTATTTATTTACTGGGCTGACAAGCATTTAGCCAAACAAGTGGCCTTCCAGGAAAGTCAGCGATGTAGTATAAGTCCATGTCCAATCTGTAGTTTTGATATTGGCGTCCATTTGTTGTTAAAGTTGCAGAATGCACTGATGGTTATGTTAGTAGAATACACTGCTTTTAAACTCCTTTACAGGAGCAGCATGAAGGTGCAGTGGGAAAGGAAGCCTTGCAAAGTAAATCAAGACATGATGTGTTTTAAGGATTATCAGATTTGTTCCAGGTTTCCTATCTTCTGTCATCCTCACAACCCTCTACCCAACCAACCCAGACCCTGCCCTTTTTTCTCTCCCTCTCCATCACTTTTTCCTACCTCTTTTCTCCGATGCTATGTTTCTCACTAGTCGCTGTCTGACCTACTTTCTCAGATTGCTGCAGTGTTCTCCCCCTCTGTATCATGAAAACACACACACACACAGACACACACACACACTGAGGTTCCTAATCACCCTCCTACCTCTACCCCCATACCAGCCTCCCTGTCCCAGGAAAGCAGGATAGCACCAGCAGGACCTGCTCAGGATGCTCCCTCATTGGCTGAGCACCATGAAAACCTTCACATTTACAAATCAGGGCAACGAGGAGAGTTTTGCTCTGAAGTGTTAGGCACTTTTTTATGTTACTGTTGCCATTATTCCTTACGATGGCATTAATGATGTAAGTAATAGAGTAACGGTTAGCCTGAGGAGGTGAGTAGCACTGGTACTTGTGAGGATGTTGAGGATGATTAGAGTTGTGAGATCTGTCCTCAAAGAGACTTTTTTTTTCCTGCTACAGTGCTTGAAGAATGACCTGAAGAATGCTTTCGTTACACATGTATAACGCTGCAGCAACATCATATCTTCTATGTAGGCTACACAGGTGGAGACACAGGAGGGGGCAGACAGGTGGGAGGCAGACCAGACGATGTGGATCCATGCGTAGAAAAGCACAAAGGAAAAAGTTGAAGCAAGCCAGAAGTGAGGACAGGGCATGATAAAAAAAAGAGAGACGGTGAGGACCGAATGCCAAAATAGTAGGCATATTTCAAACGCAGACAGAGAAAGGTATCCTGAGCTAAGTTTGGCTAAAATACATTGAGGTAGCTCATCGTTCTGATGACCTCGAACTGATGTGTCTGTGTCATGCAAAGAGGGCTTAAAAAAAGAGAAGGAAGAGGACAGACAGCACAAAAGAAATGATGAGAGCAAGAGTGAGAAGAGAAGGTATAGTTGCACAGCTATCAGGAGAAAGAAGGCTAATAGTAAATGACAGGCCTTAGCCATGAAGGCCAATGCTGTCAACCAGAGGGAGTTCTGTGTGCATTTTTCCTACATTTTATTATTATAAAATACAAATACACAAATACTCCCATCCATAATGACACTAAACCCTGATGTGGGGAGCAGGTAATGTAATGGACTCTCAAGCAGCGACAATGGAGGTCCACGTTTTAAAATGTTCAACATAATAGGATTTTTTTTTAAAATCCTAAATTTGTCTGCTGTGTAGTTCTGCCAAAAAGAGAGGTTTTGTTTTGGCTGAGCTTTAACCTTAAATACACCATACTGTCAAATTAAGGTTCATATTTAACCAAGTGCAGCTCAGCATAGTATTCATAAGGCTCATCATCCCCTTAACAATACTTTCTAAACAGAGTTGATGTCCCACGCACACATCCAAAAGTTGTTTTGCTCCCTGCGTCAACAAAATACTTTGTGAGGTCATCTTGCAGCCAAGACAACGCCAGGTAATAGAAAGCAAAGACAAAACTGAAAAACTAAATTTATGCGAAAACATAAATCAGCTGTTAATATATGCAGCTCAGAATGAAAAATGTATACAAAAGCAAGGCTTCTGCTATATGTTTGAGGCAGACCATCATTTTTAAAAGCAATAGAAAATAAATACAGATGCATTTCCAAACAATGAGCCCTGGACTATTATTTTTTACTCAGACTTTCCCGAATTAACATACTCCCACACCAAAACAATATTTTTTAAGCAGTCTGTCTTTTCTTGTCTAGCTGGTACAGTATGAATATAGCCAAGGCACCGGAGATTTGTGATGCAACTGCAAAGACTATGCAGATTTGACTATTCGTCCTCTTTCTCTAAATTAAACTTTGGCGTCCGGTGGGAACTCTGGTGAGAAATCTTATACAGACAGGAAGTAACATACCAGTTGGTATCTGTATTCTCCAAAACCTGAGACTGAAATACAAAAGTCGTTCCTAAACAACAGAGAAACCCGCCAATGAACCTGAACCTATTCAATGAAAATCAAAATACATGCCGGTCTGAGGGCACTAATTAACACTGGGCTGCACTTAACATTAACATGCTAAGTGCAGCTTTACAGTAACTGTACTATAATCCATTTGACCATGAAGCCACAATACAATAATGCTGCTGATGAAACAAAGGTTCATTCACGGTTTCAGTAATGAAACGATAGAGTGTTCAAGATGGCAGAGCACAGTGGATTACACTGTAGATCTGAACATCAAATCAATATTGATCAATCCATCACAGCAGCCAGACCCTTTTTAAATATGCAGCAGCCCTGTCACGCAGAGATCTGCTGCGTGACAGGGCTGATCGAGAAGCTGCTTGAGCATTCATAGAATGTACTTAAAGCTGTTCATCAAACCTGCTTGTTGCACACAGGTGTGGATGAGTCTGTGTGTGTGACTGTATGTGTCACATGTGTTGGCGTAAGTGCCTGTAAGTAAGTGTGTGTGTGTGTGTGTGTGTGTGTGTGTGTGTGTGTGTGTGTGTGTGTGGACATGACTCACAATGTGAGAGAGACAAACAGCCTATGGGCACAGGAGGTGTGTGTGCTCACTTGCTGATCGCAGATAGCGAGTGGTAGCTACATGAGCACTGTACTGAGCTGATGGAGAGGGATGAGCGGAGAGAAAGAAAGAGGTGGAGGAAGATGATAAAAGGAGGAGGAGCAATTTGTCACTTCACACTTATTTACCTCCTCGGGCCTATCTTCTCTCCCTCCATCACTCTCCTCAGCGCAACATGAAGGTGTCTGTGTGCGTGTTCTGATCTGAACAGGCACGTTAATGCTCTGAATATACGATTCAGAGGCACACTGTAATATTGGTGTGAAGCTTAAATGCGTTGAATTCCCTACGGTAAAGCTGCCATGTGTGACACCTGCAGCCCAATGACCTTCAAGGCCCAATAGAGTCTCCATCGCCCCCTAGACTCTGAAATTAAATTTGGAAAGATCATCAACATAAATTTAAAAGAGCGCGAGTCAGAGATGGGGAGAGAAAGAGCGAGGAGCAAATGAGAAAGAGCCTCTAAGAGAGGGGAAGAGCAACTGCGAAAGGAAGTTGATGGAGAGAGTTGATTGTGTTTCGACGGATGAATGAAGGAGAGAGAGTGAAGGAATGAAGGGGAAAGAGATGAAGAGATGAGCGGAGGAGAGAAGACAATGACGTGAATCTCAGCAATCAAGGGGGAGAGAGCAGGGCATCGTGTAAGTGAGAGTGCAATAAAGAGATAGAGAGGAAGAAAGGAGGAGGTGTTGGGAGAGCATGAATGTAAGTGATATAACCAAGGAGAGATTGTCGGAGCTGATATTAGCCCTACGGGCGTTTTTGCATGCACGGCGGTGCGCTGCGCTCTTCTTTAACTGGGCCCTAGTGGCGCTGTGTTTACTGCGGCACCATCCAGAAGAGCTTTATCATTACAGTATTACCACAGCCCTGCCTGGCTCTCTGTCACCATGACAACCACTGCGTTAGCCTCTGCTTTCAGGCACCAAGGACAGGACTAAGCCAAATGCTGCTCCTACAGCTGGCGTAAAGGGCTGAATGTAGAGAAGCAAGAGCCAATTTGTGATCATTCGGTCCGGCTGCTGATTGCTCAGCGAGAGATTAACATCTGGAAGTTTCGAGGGTGAGTGACCTTGGGATGTAAAGACAAAAAGAGGAGCTTTTGTTCCATGTGCCCCGATGGTGGCGTTAGATCAGCTTTAGCATGACATGGATGTGGAGTGCTTCTAAGAAGGTAAAACAAATGGGCGACCACTGCCGCTACATGGAACGACGATCTGAAATCGGCACATGAATGAGGCCTGAAAAGTGAACATTTAAACCATGTGAAACACAGAATGTTCTCCTGAAGGTCAACCCGAGCAATGGCTCAGACTGAGATCAGGTGATTAATCTATTATCTTAGGTGAACGACTGTAGCCATCACTCAGAGACTTCCAAAGTAGCCACTTAGCGTGCAGCGTGAGTATAACCTTGGGTGGGTTACAGGAATAGCCTTCACTTGTACAGTCATCATCGCTGTTACAGTCTGAGAAACGCTGCAGAGTAATTGAAGGTGTTGCTACTTTAGGCTGAGATTACAAAAAAAAACAACAACCCTAAACCTAACAGTCAAACACTCTTGAACAGGACAAAGGGAACGACTAAAATGTCAAAAGAGAGAGAGTTCCCTTTAGGGACATGGCGTGTGAAATGGACGAGCAGTAAAACTGAGTGGAAAAGCAGAGAGAGGGACGAACAGAGACAGAGGGAGCAGTACAGGAACGATGTTGAATTGTGAATTACTGTAGTGGCTTTTAGCCGTTCACGACCCTCAACCTCAAGGCTTCCTCGTGTGAGTTTAAGTTATCCTGGCACGGTCCACGAAAATGTGTGTGTGTGTGTGTGTGTGTGTGTGTCAAAATGTGTCAAAGAATGTTAACCACAGTTACAGTATTCAGGCCCTCATTTTGAATTAAGCCAATTAAATACAGTTAATACCACATGGGACGCAACTGACTGCACTTATATTTAGGGCTGTTATCTGTTACTTTAATTAATCTGAATGATCATTAACTGACAGGCTAGAAAATTATGACCAATGATTTTAAAGCAGCTATATCCAATATTTTTAAATCAACAATGGATCACATGACTACTTTTGTGTGAACGTTATAGCGATGAACCCCCAGAGAATTATTACCTGACTCTGCAGTTCCCCTCAGCTCCAAGGAGAGTTTCAGCGTCTTTCAGCTTTACTCTTTTGATTCACTCTCAACAACATTTTGCAGAAGCAGCAGCTTTCAGCAAAAGAAAATCTCTGATGAACAAGCTCTATGTTACCTACACAACTCCAAATGACTGCTAACGTTGTGCAAATAGGCAGCTGGTCACTAACGTGTTTGTTATCGACTTATATCGTCAGTGTTGTGTTTGTTGCAGGTTTAAAGGTATTCAGTTTACAGTGCTATAGAAGATAGAAAAGCAGCTGATATCAACAAATGTTTGCAATTTTATTTGATAAATAACCTAAACAAATGCCTACATTATTGATTGGGGTCTCATTTTAGTGCTACATCAGTTACATTGCTCTACGCAACCTTCTCTCTGCAATAACGTGACAGAGGTTTTGATTGTGGTGCTCGTACCATTGTAGAATAGTCTTCTAGATTTCAAGGTGCACTGATCTAGTTGCCCCTCAGCTTATTTCAAAGAGGGGATCCATGACAGCTGCTAATAACAAACTGACAACAGGCAGAGGAAATATCAGATTCTTGTGACCCTTTCTTCCCCTCTTTCTGTTCCACAGGAACTGCAGCCGCGTTTCACCTCAAGGGAAATGCAATCGACATGGGTGGAGGATGTTGGCGTCCGAGCCAGGACAGGCAGTCGAAGCAGAAGATTGTGAGCTCCTGCTAGGGGTCACGCAGTGCCCAACACGGACACTGCGGGACAATGAAGGGCAGGAGAGGTGAAGCACGGAAAAGGGTGGGAGTGGTAGAAGTACATGCAGGGATGGGCAGAGAGGAGGGACGTAAAGGGATGGTTGCATGTGCTGCGTGAGTGCATCTGTTCGAAACACGCGGTTATATGCTGTGCGAGTCTCACACGCATGCATTAGGCTCATCAAACACCTGAGTGCGGGAGCAGATGAAGGAGGAGGAGCGATGGAGGTTGGAGGGAGGTGGCGCTGAACCTCAAAATATAATTAGCTTCTGCTCTGGGTAATCCTTGCGTGTACTTATACATATTTTCTGATTGGTAGAAACACTGACTCTCGGATGTCAGTGCTCCTTGACGTGATCCTGGTCAGATTTCATTCACAACACAGACTTCTGTTTCAGACATTCCCTGAATGACTCAACTCCTTGACACGATACAGTTGAATCGGTAAACTCTCCTACACACACACACACACACACACACACACCTCTCCGGTGTGTGTGTGTATCTGCTCTGCAGCGTTCAGGTCCCCTCCATTTAATTCCCACTGCAGTCCTGTCAAACATTTCTGACGACAAACCAATATTGTGTGGGGGTGAGTGAACTGTGCACATGTCCGTTCCCTCTTATCTGCTTTGTATTCGGTACAGATTACTGCAGCATGCTATGTGCATTTTTCGTTGCGACGAAGCTCCCCTCTTTCTCAGTCCATCCTCCCTTTTTGCTCGCTTCCTCTGCCCTTTTTGCATCCACCCTCTCCTGTCCTGCTTGCATCGCTCAAGACACGTAAAGCAAGTTTGGCAAAAGCTGTCCCTGTTTCAATAGCTGTAATGAGTGACTGCTTTCATGCCTCCTCTTTTTTTAAATCCCCTCCGTCATTTCTCTCTCTGTCGTTGTCCCTCTGTGCTTCAGTCTGTAATCTACCTCATAGCTCCATCATAAAAGAGAAAATGAAACGTCATGGGATATGCACAAAGGGCTTTTTGGTCATCCAAGAGCACAACATGTATCAGACAGACAACCTTTCTATATCAAGCTACTCATTAGAGTTAAGCAAAATAATGCACACTTGTCAAACAAGGTGAATTTTGAGAGAATGTCCTGATCGCAACAAACCTCCACAGGACATTCTGATAGATCTCCAATCGAAATGTCCACTCCCGAATCAGACTCTTGCACACTTCTCTAGATCACGTTTCCATTTAAAGCAGGCATTTGCTCTGCTTCCACTCCGCTGCCACTTGGACAGGAGGGACAATCACAAGGAAACAGATGGTCGCACAGGATTTGTCCCAGTGACGCCCCTCCAGTGTCATTTTCCAAGGGAATGAGCAGGGATACAGTTTGACTGTTTAAGTGCTACAGGGTAACGCCACATGGCCAACCATGCATAGACACCCACAAAGACCATTAGGCAGATGTGTTAACAACACAGTACCTATCAGCAGGTTAGTTTTGCCTTTATATGTGTGATTTGTTTAGTAAGAGTACAAATCAACAACAATATTTGATAATCAACACTTTTAACTAATTCTTTAAACAAATACACCAAAATCTAACTCATTTTAGCTTCTTAAATGTGCAGATTTGCTGTTTTTCATATTCTTCTATGATAGTAAATTAGATCTTTTGGGGTTTTGGCCTGTTGGTCAGAAAAAACAAGATATTTACTGAAGCTGTGGGAAATTGTGATGGACATTTTTCACTATTATCTGACATTTTATAGACCAAATAGTGAATTAAGAACATTGTCATCAGTGCAGCTAAAGCAATCAGTCGTTAAATAAATAAATCTGAAACTTGTTTGATAATCAGTTAATTGTTTGAGTCATTTTTCAAGCAGACATGACAGACATTCTATAGAATGAGATTCTTAATTGTGAGGCTTTGCTGATTTTCTATGCGTTAGTGATAGTGAAATGCATATTTTTAAGTGTTTTGATTTGATCACCTTGTGGTTTAAGAAATTGTGATCATTTTTCAATGTTTTCTGACATGTACATATAGACCAAATGATTAACTGAGAAAACAATGTTGAAAATTAATAATGATTAATTAAAACAATAAATAAATAAATCATAAATAAATACATTTTGGTAAATTAATAATTTAAGTAATAATGACCACTTCCTTTTTTTAACTTAAAACTTGTATTGACTTGTCTCTAATATTATTTTAAATGGAATATCCTTGCCGTTGAGATTTAAAAAAAAACTAGAATAAAGAAAATATTTATTAGTTTTCAGCCCTAAGAATTATGGCTGATCATGGAGATTCCATCAGTCAGCTAATTAACATTAAGTTTGGTGGTTTGTGTCTTTGTTAAAACACATGTATTTGAGACTTTTGCATTTGTGAGAGTGACCTGCAGGGTTACATGGGGAGGCGTGTCAAACGAAGTGATTTATCTGCGTGCTGCAAGTGTGAACGCTCAGCGGAATGGTTTATGGGCAGCTACACTTACAGAGTATGGGGCCAGTGTGTAAAGGTGTACCGAGAGAGATTTATGTTCAGCCAGGTGTTTGGCCGGGTTAAATGCAAAATTCATGTTATAATGGAAGTGGGTAAATGTGTTTGTATACCACTATACCAAGTCTGTCTTTAGTTACAGTATGTGCTGGATATTGCTTATGAATAATTGACAGTCTTGATGCAGTAAAAGCATTCAACACACAATTAAAAATTCTTTTCTCTGTCAGTATGTGTACTTGTTTGTTTATACAGTATATACATGTGTGATGCGTGTGGCAGTACACAATAAACTCCTCTCTGCGATTTGACAAGATTTGCCTCATCAGACTCCCGCCACTGTAATCGGCTCTGGCACCGTGCGAGCTCTCCGCCGTGCCAGTGTCCTGAATCATTTTGATTCCAGAGCATAAGGGCGAAATTGTCCAGAGTTTACCACAAGGTCCAACTAATTGACTGCCTGTCCGTTGGTGTGGAGCACTGATTCAGCACTTAACAGAAGAGGAAGATGGCTGAGAAGGACATAAAGAGAAGAAGAAAGGTATTTGGGAAGGTAGGGTGCGAGGAAGCAATTTTTGCATCATAATCACACAAGTTAAATGCTTCTGTCTGAAATGTAATGTGATACTTAAATAGGTTGACATTTTGGAAAATACGCTTATTTGTTTTCTTGCTGAGAGTGAAACGAGAACATCGATAGCACTCTCATGTCCGCACGGTAAATATGTGCGGACGTATATGCTACTAAATATGTAGCTACTAGAAAACTGCCATAAAACGGCGAAGTTTGTGTATGGAGCCAGGCTAGCTGTTTCCCAGTTTCCAGGCTTCATGCTAAGCTAACTGGCTGATGATCCGAAATGTTGAACCATCGATTTAACAGTAACACAGTTCAACTCTTTTGGGGGGTTTTTTTTGGGTGCAACCATAAACTGCAGGCCATAAACACCCAGCAGACTTCCACTAATGCTACCACTAAGAGAGAAAATGTATTCACAATAAATAAATATAATATTGTAGTAATATTACTAAGAAGTCCAAATCAAACACTGTCGTTTTTCTGCTTTTACCCTTTTAAAGTGCTTCTGGTTCAGTTGACACAAAGATCCTGTGTCTGCCCTTGTTATGAGACATCAAGTATTTATCCAGTAAAGTATTGGCAACACACAGCGCTCAAGTTACCAGGCAGCAAACAGAGGGTCTGCGACTTCTGAGGATGCAAACACAGCATGAGAAAGCCTGCGGTACAAAACCTTGTCAGGGAAAATTGAAACAGAACGCGATACATTTACCAATTGCAGGCACAGGAAAGGCAGGTTGACTAATTATCACGCCCCTGCCAGCAGCTACCGCTTGAGGAAAACTGTTTACCTTAATAAACTGTGTGAGCACCTAAGAATTTGTCCCTCCATCCGTTTTTCTCTGTCAAGACAGGTTTGGTGCTTCAGCTATTATCAGACTTGTGTTTCAGCATTGCTTATGTGCTGAATGGTCGCGCATAGTACATAGTCTCATCCTCTCACCACTAATGGAGGAATAGATTTGCCACCAGCGAATGAAATTAAGGCATCCTTTCCCTCTCTGCTATTTTCAGATGCAGCCCACTGGGAAAGGAGCAAGAATGGAAGTGGGAAACAGGCCTTTCAGCTGGGCCCGGGGTTTGAATGGAAACAACTTGGTAACGCAAAGACCAAACCCCACCGCTGAAAATAAAAGTTTAATTCTACGCACTTAAGACCATTCAGTTCACAAAAGAGCACCATTAAAGTAATAAATGCTCTCAATTTCACATCATCGCTGACACTGGTGAGGGAAGCTAAAGCTTTGAGGTTCAGTCAGGGCGTTTGTACACTAAGGAAAAGGATGTCTTTGTTGCAGTTTTGAGGTGAGATGCACCTCTTTTTAAGCTATGGGTAATGATAGTGGTAGCTGTGATTTTAACTCTCCCTGGAGCATTACGGTTACACACAACAAATGACAGAGGAATAAGACTGGACTGTATCCAGGGTTTGCTGTGATTGGCTGATGCTACCTGCACAAACAATTGACAGTCGGTCAACTTCACAGCTGCTCCCATTAAGCTCCAACCAGAGTCCAGGTACTGTACATGGAACTCTGGCTCTTGGGCAAACAAAAGGAGTGCATAAACATCTCACAAAGCAATTCACAATTAGAACAGATTGCTGTATTGAAAATGAAATGTAAGACCTTATAAATACAAGTTTTTACTTTTGTCCTTCCAACCCCACGCAGAACTCATTTTCTCAGTCACGAGATCTTTTCCCCTAAAAATGCGACGCAATGTCCCCGACAAAAAAAGGCAATGCAACCCAAACCCTCTTCCGATCTTCTTTTCTGCAACACCATATCTATATATACACTAACGCCTATTAATACACATGTCCACCACAGTGACTTTCTACCCGGAGACGACCTGTTCTGAGGCCGTCCAGCACTGTGGCAGGTCACATTCGTGTATATGACAGCATTGCGCAGCCCGGCACTCAACACTGTGGAAAAGAACAGCAAACAATGAACCACAAGACATGACCTTCAGGAAACGAATCAAACACATGCACACAAAGTCCCGATTTGGAGGGGGGTAAAGGGGCATCTTGTACATGCTGCGCTACAAATGGTGCTTTGTCAGGAGATTGCTGACCAAGACAACTGTGCCCTTCTGGTGCGAAACTGGAAGGGAGTAAAACACAGCTAAACCTGTGGGACTACATTATAGGACAACATCCAGATTGTCAGCAGTGGGTTTTATAAGGTTGAAAATGTTTCAGGTGATCGAAGTACTAAAGCAGTCAAACAAATTTTAGAAAATGTCTGACAGAATTGTTCAGTGTGTCACATTCTTTCAGCTTAACTTCCTTTATCCAGACTTTTGATGCCCAAAACTGACTGGTTTATACTCACTTAAAGCTTTTTGGCTTATATATGTGTATGTAACGTACACCTGACATATTCAACGATCTTGAACCCTTTAATGTTCCTTCCAGTAGTTGTACCAATTCATTTTTCCAAAAGATCCTGTTTCTTAAGGGATATTTTCTATGACCATCAAGCAATATCTTCTTCATCTTAGTTTAACACCATATATTCAAGTGTTTCCATTAAATTAGATTAGCTAACAAACAATAACGCCTGTTCATCAATACTGAATCATTGGTTATTCAATCAGGATCACTGTCATTCAGACAGATTAGAGTTTAAAACAGTTAAGTTGGAAAATGGGCCAATTTCAAAATCTGTCAAATGATGATGATCAATGCTTTGATTTAACAGCTCCACTGCATGAACTATGTCAACCAGGCACAGGTCAATAAAGAAATCAGATGCAACTCGTATTGTATAACGCCTCATCAAACAGAAACATATGCGCCCATACATTTTGGCAATGGGTTAACGGTCATGTTGCCGTCCAACAGAGGTGAGCATTCTCATATTTAAAGAGGTGGTAGAGAAAGAGAGAATGGCAGACAAAAGATGATCAATTGATTATCAATCAATAGCCAGGCAGGAGGCCGGGATAAGAAGATTGGATGGCTCAAGCCTCCACAGATAATCGAAGATGCTAAGACAAGGGTCCCCACCCCATCATGCAATGTCTCTCTCTCTCTCTGTGGTTTCCACCTCCTCTGTTTATCTCGATACCCCCTTTTCCTTCTCCTCGTCTTCCTCATCCTCCCTCTGGGCTCAGGCTACCCTTCACCCCCTTTTCTCTCCAACTATCGCACCCCTTCTCCATTTCCCTCGCTCCATCTATCCCTCTCAGCCCCCACCCCACCCCACCCCACCCCACCTCCTCTCTCTTCCTCCACTGCTCCCCCTCCTCTCTCCCGTGTCTGCTGCAGCAAAAAAGCCAGCACAGGCACCAGCATGTGTGTGTTTGTACATGTGTGTGCCACGACGGTAGATTGGCGAGCGAGCCTCACGCGATCATGAGCCGTCGAAGGAGGCCAGACGTTTTAACAAAACGTGTGCGTCGAACGCTCTGATCAAAACATTGATTGCTGATGCGTTACATCACAGCCGTGCAAACAAACCCCCTTTAAATCGTTAGAGTCGTCTCTCCTCCTGTCTCCCTTCATTTCCTCTCGTCTCCCTCTTCCTGCCTCTGTCTCCCTCTCATCTGTCTTATTGTATTTTCACATCAGCATCTCATTTTTTCCCCCGTACCCTAGCCTCTCTTCTCCATCTCTCTGTCTTTTCACTCCACATATAATTTGCATCTCTAAGGACCGAAAGACCAAAAGGTTCTGCCACGTCGGACAGGATACTTTTAGAAAGAGCGAGGGTGGAAAAAAGCGAGCGATGTGGGTCACAACGCTGTTTAACGTATAGTGCTGGCAAATTAGACCCACAGAGAGAAATGGGGCTGCTTCACTCGCAAATAGAGCTGTTGTGCAGCCACTGAAATGAATCCCACCTACTACCTGCCCTGTGCTCTGCATAACCCCATCGTAGCATCACAAACACCACTATCTGCAACCATTACAATCAAGCAACGCTAGTTTCTGTATGATTCATGAGATCTTGGCCACAGTGGATGTGGTGTAAAACTGTACATTACATAACATACAGCATTCCAGCAGCTAGGCAGCAGTTACAGAATCCAAGGTAGGGCAATGCTGCAAATGCTGCCTCCTCTTGCTGTATGATAATTCATAAATTCAGCACCAAATACCAGACACATGTGAAGCATGTTTTTTGCTGTGCTCTCGTCATATCTATGATGTGATTTAAAATATCCAAACCCTGAAGCTGCCTCCCTCTCATTCAACAGTTGGACATTGTGCAAAAAGCTATGCCACACTATGAGCTCTTTTGCTGCACGGGGTAGGGGTAGAGAGGGGTGGGATAGTGAGAACTCAATCCGATTGGGATGAGAGTGACATTTAGAGAGGCACTTCCTGCCTGATCCCAAAGCCAGAGAGGCGGATCAGGTGGCCTAAACCAGACTGTCTGTCCGTCACAGCCCGACACTTTCCTCTTCCTTTGGAGGGAACTGAATCCGGGTATGTTGATGTACCTGGTGCCAGAAGAGGTGTGTGTGTGTGTGTGTGTGTGTGTGTGTGTGCATTAGTTTTAATCTGTGATTGCAGATATAGTATGTATTGCTGAGTGTGCAGTGATTTATGTCTGAATTGTTTCCCTTTCTTCTTTTTTTTTTCATATATACAGACATTCGGCTATTTTCGGTGTGATGGCATGAATTGGCCACTGCAGGTGTCTGCTGACTGTCTGGTTTTGCATGTGTACCTACAGTGTGTATGCATTCACAGTATCTATGGGTCCTCACAAACCCTGGTGACAGTCACATTGTACGAACAAAAGCACAGACAGGGTGCAAGACAAGAAAGATCAAACTATATCAGTGGATATACAAAAGAACGCAAATCAAAGCAGCTGTGATCAAGCAGCTGGATTCCTCTGTAACTGGAGGGTCTGAGAAAAAAGAACCAGGAGCCCACTGTAACTGTGTTCATGTGGCACGGATCAAAAACACAGTCTGGGGTACTTGTTACTTGTTAAACCTGTATGATCAAATGCCATCAAACTTTTGCTTTTAAGCAGTAAATCATTAACTATTCACATGGAAACAATAAAGTTATGCATAACAGCAAGAAAGCCTGTGTAAAAGCCATGTAACATTCAACTGGGAGGGGGGGGGGGGGGCGGTTAAAAAAACAACCCAGCAGACTGTAGCACTACCAAGGGCAAATGTGGGGAAATACATGCACTTAAACGCTGACGCTTCGACGTCGTATGAGCCTCGGCAGTCGGGTGCTACAATAAACAAGACTAACATTGATGTGCATCGTAAACGGACAAACGTGACCCAACGAAGGTGTTTGGATGCAGGAAGCGCTGCGTTTGGAGGCAGGTGTGAAATTAAAACTGCTCAAGTTGAAGAGCACGGCGATAAGGAATATGATAGGCATTCAGTGTGAATCCAGCTGGTCTGAAACACGTAATATATCAAGTATGAGACATGGAGGTGATGTGTTATCAACCAGTAGATATAGCTGCCATACCATTTTCCATTTTCCCTATGCTATCACCATAAATAATTCAATATCAGCCAAGTCTCTATCCCGCCATTTAAGACAAGCTCTACTGTCAAGGAGGACACATCCTCAGCCTCCAGACTGCAGTCAGCCTAATTATGACGATGATAATATGGATATAACATTTTAAAAACAAAGTTTCAAAACTTATCATGACTCAAGCGGCAGAATATGCAACAGTACAGAAACAGGTTGCCCCCCCAAGGAGAGGCATGGGTAACTCACCCGGGCATATTTGGAGGAATACGGGTCTTCAAACAGTGCCCATATTCTGGGCTGCCAGGTTTTCCACCAGCCCGCTTTCCTCGCGTCCTCCTGCATGCACAGTCTTTTCAGGTCCCCGTCCGCACCGCCCAGCGCCGGGTCGTCGTCCGGCGCGTCCGGTTCTGGAGTCTCGAAGCTGTCCAGCGCCTCCTCTGCGTCCCGGTGCTGCCGGTAGTTCATCCAGCAACACGCCTCCACGTCCGTCTCGTCGATGCCCCAGAAGGCCAGCTCCTCCTCGAACAGGGGGCCGCACACATCGTTGGGACAGTGCAACTTCCCGGTGCGGTAATAGTTGAGGATGAAGGAGAACACTGACGGGTGGCGGTCGAAGAAAAACTCGTCTAATTTGGGGTCGTAGTCGAAGTTGCTGAACGCGTCCGGCTCGGTGAGCCACGATAAGCGGGTGCCGGGCAACGTTTTTAGGGTGCTCCGGTAGGTCTCATGCCGCACCCCCCCGCAGTTTATCACGATCTTCTCGCTTTCCGACGGACAAGTCATGTCTGCACTGTAACATGCTTTGTTGGACGACTTGTTCCCACCCTTGCGCCCTTTGAAAGAGGATACACACACCGAACTGAGCATAGAGGACCAGGGGGGAGGGAGAGGATGAGAGAAACCGAAGGGAGGAGGCGGGAGGAGTCTGCGGGGAGAGAGAGAGAGAGAGAGAGAGAGAGAGAGAGAGAAGGGGCAGAGATTTTAGCGGAAGGGAGAAATAAATGTGGATTATCAGCATTGCAATACAAATTAAGAACCGCAAGCTAATACCAGCTGCATGTGCGATTATTCACTTGATAATCAGCTGGTGGAAGGGCACACAATGACCTTGTGCAGGTGCAGTGAGTGAAGGGGGGGGGGGGTCTGGGATGGAAATGAGGGGTGGCAGAGTTGTTTTTAACACAGCATAAGGAGCAAAAAAAAAAGGACGCTTTCAACCTTTTGATGCACATGGAAACAGGTGGCTTTGAGCACGTTCATAAGACAGCTTGTTGGTGACACCGCGGTGCTGAGGAGACGCGGGTCCCATCCTTAAGCTGCTGTGGTGTGTTTGGGGTCCCATCCTTAAGCTGCTGTGGTGTGTTTGGGGTCCCAGCAGTGTTGCCAGCCCGCTTCCCCTCCGCTGAAATATTATTCCATCCATCATTGTGTGCTGCCCTTAAGCTAACAATCTCTAAATTGATCTTGACGCTGTAATCGGTGTCCATTCAAATCCTCTCCGTAATTAGGCCACTGTGAGAACTTGAGAACTTGAGAACCTGAGCATGCCCCCACCCACCACCACCACCACCTGCAGCAACCCTGCTCTTTCCCCCTCCATGGGAAGAGTGTGTGAGGACAGAGTGACAGAAAGACAAGAAAACTGGGGATCCATCTCCCTGCACCGCCCCCCCCCCCCAATTCCTCTGACGTAAGGTGGCGCAGCACCGTGTGTGTGTGTGTTAATTGCCTCCCCAGAGTGCGGTGTCCGTACTAATGTTAGATCTCCTCAATCAGCCTATGCGCGTGCTACACACACTGCTGCAGCCCCCTCCGACCGCACTGAGATTCATGCAATGCACAATTATGTCAATGCTCTGCCATTCTCCCATGTACTGTGTGTGTGTGTGTGTGTGTGTAAAGACATGTAGAGAGAGAAAGGGGGGGGGGGCATAAATTAGATTTTTAACGGAAGCATCGAAAAGGACAGAACAGTCAGGTAAACAAGGCAGGCTCAGACCCGCAGATGGGGACGGGAGACGTGGGGGGAGAGGAGAGGCAGACAGTGAACAGAGCACGCTCACTAGAGGCCGATACAGTGGCATCTTGTCTCTCCCCTAGTAAGGGAAGCAGGGGGTG
>JAVQJF010016179.1:0-19175 GCA_036023855.1 Gadopsis marmoratus | reverse complement strand
TAAGGTTCAGGCCCATCCAAAGATGATTAAATTGTTTACAAGAGCACAATCCTGTTTAAAATAGCACAAATTCATCATAGATCTAGCCTCTTAATCTTGCTCTTAATTTGCACCAGATTGATGCATTCAACTTTAAAATATAAAAACTATTCTATCCGGTTGAAAGATTGGCCCCCAAGAGGGTCCGAGGTCCATTAGACTTTATGCCACCCCTGTGTAAGTCAGTGCCCCACTTGGGCCACCCCAGTAAAAAATGTCTGGACACGCCACTGGTGTTGCGCACGGGATGATGAGGTGACAGGAGACAGGTGCCGCTGATGACAGAGGAAGCCGGATCAGTCGGCGGCACCGGGCCTGACATAAGGCAGTTGCTTTTAGACAAAGGAATACAAAGGTATAAAGCTATACAGACATTCATTCTAAAGGCTGACCAGATGAAATAAGTAGAAAACATAGAGATGAGTTTCTTTGCTGTGTCTTTGACTGCTCTAATGTCTGTAGCTGGCATGTTTGAATATCTCCTCAGCTCTCCCAACAGCCTTAGTCTACTCAGCTGGCCTCAGTATGAAAGGCATGAAAGTACATGGAGCTGGACCTGATGCAGACAGTGAGACGGAAACTGGATGAAACAGAAAGTACACCATGGTTTGTAGATGCAATTTGAAATTATTTTTGAGAGCAAACAGAAATCATGTAGGTGAGTGAGTGAAAGTGACATTCCCATTAATTTGAGAATTAAAATGATTTCCCATAAATAAATATTAAAAGATGTACAAACTGGCTGCTTAAAATTCCCCATGGAGAAACATAGCAGATCCAGAAAATGCAGACGAGCGCCACGCACATTTCTGACAACAGTACTTTAAGAAATAAAACATTTATTCTGCAACAAGGCAATGTACATTGACACTATAGTATTTAATTACAATTTAAACCTTTTTTTTAAAAATACATGACGAGAACACCAACAAGACTAATCTAACCTCAGTTGAAAAATTCAAGCCTTTTAGGATGAAAACATTTTCTGATCAATATTCAACATCAACATCAAACATAGACAGAAGAATACACACACATGCAGATTGCGTCCCACAGAGGAATTCGACTGCTGCCTTTAACTTCTACCTGGAGCAGTGGTCAGCCTTGATACGGCTACCGGGGGCCAAGTCCAAGTGCTCTGCCCTGTCTTGGTCAGGGACAGGACAGGAGAGCAGTCTGTTCTTCTTGCATGTTTTCCTTGGGGTTACATACAGTATTTTTTATTGAGGAAACCCCTAGTGAGCATGGGGAGAACATGCAAATCATATCTCATATATTCATTAAGTTGTGTGAGTGGAGGGAAGTAATAAAAAAATAGATTTTTCCTCAAACTGTTGTTACTCGAGGCCCAAATGTAGCCATCGTGCTTTTATTGTATAGGAAATATCCGGTGATATTCGAGCTGACCTGACGCAGCACCACGGCTGCTCAGTCGCGCTCATTGGCTGGGCTGCTTACTGACGTCATGAGTCCCCCCGCCCTCATGTCCTCCTCTGTATGCGCTTGCGCAATTCTCCCACAACGCCACAGACTCGAACAAAATCTACGTTCACAAACAGCAGTGAGGAGCAGCGCGGTACCTTTTATGTACGTATAGTTGTTATTTGTGTTGTCGTCTCATAAAATAGCAATTACCACATTCGAGACTCATAATGACTCGTAAACGCCATTTTTGCATAGCATTTCTGTTTATGTGAAAGAATTTGGGCTCAAAGCAGAGGGTTAATGATCCTCGATCTCTTCTTGTGATGTGTTGGCTTTAATCGTTTGATTAGAGTTGTTTAGATGATGTTTATTTGGCTGCATTAACATATATATTCGTGACTGACGTGGGGTGTCCCTGCGTGCCTGAAAATGCCAGCGATTAACGTTACAGGAAACGTCAGCGTTTTGCTGTGTTTATTCAGTGCTGCTTCCTATGTCAGCTGTCAATTGCGGACAGTCCACTAACTGGAACTCATTGGTTAGAATTTGTGTTAAGTGATAAGCTACGGTCTGCACTATGGGAGTCCAAGCACCTGTTTCTTTCATGTTTTTAACTTTCCATATATAAATTAATTTGCGACAGATTCTGGTTGTCCTCTATGGAGACAGCGTAAACTAAACCCGATTCAGTAAGGTTGCAATAGGGGTGACCTTGCTTATTGACAAAGATATATACCAAGTGAAATATGAATCAAAGCTTTTTGTTAACTGCACCGAGACATGTTTATATTCAGCAAATATATCACCCACCAAGCGCATTGTATTTGTAGGAAATTTCAACTTTTGTAATTTGTTCACATGTAAATTGAACAAGCCTCTTCCAACAAAATTGGCCCCGTAACTTTACCAGCTCGGTTGTAGTGAGTTGTGTCGAAGAATATTAATATTTTACAACAGAATTGCGGCTATATTGGAGAATAAAATCTTGATTTGCAATGACAGTAAGTCATGGTTTATCAGCACGCTTGCTGTAGCAGTGCATTGTGAAATTACCAGAATTTTTAATGGAGTCTGGCATGGCGTTCTCTCTATACATGGTAGAGTAGTAAGTATACAAGCAGATGGCATATGATACAAAACCCAAAATAAAGCAGTACAGAATGAGTACATAATCACTGTAGACAGTGAACACTGCACAGGCAGGAGATAGACATTTATTAAATATCTAAAAAAACAAACTAACTAAAGTCATTTTACCTAGTTCTAGAGTAATATAAAATCCCCATACGACATGTTTAAATCTGCATTCACACTGTTTATCTCATCCCATTACATTAGCCTAGAGATCTTTAAAAGCCGTAGTTAAGGAAAGGCCAGCCTGGGGCACCAGTTCTTTGGGTTGACAGATAGAGTCTGTGTTTGGTGTTATCTGGAAGTGCACATGGAGCAGCTCTTCCTCCCTGGTTTTATAGGATCCATCACTCATTTCACCACCCCTTCAATTCCACACTTGTTTAGTTGCTTTCTTGTGCATGTTTGTGGTTATCAATGACAGTGATCTTATCTTTTTTTGTGTCCCCTTTCTGGGTGCTGTCTTCCACTCTTCCATCTTGAAAGAAGGAGAAAGGTCTTGAAATATTTCTTAGCTTCTGTGTGAGCATGAATTGCATGGGTAGGAATTTTGCATAGACTCATGTTCTGCTAGGTTACATATTAGATTGTGAAGGGAAGGCAGCAATAGAGGGGCATGGGGTGAAAATGAAACAAGAGATTTTATACGGTAGGTCATGAGGTGGTAATGATATTGGTGTTTATGTTTGACCTGTCTGTGCTGTTACTGAGTATGAGTGTTTTCAGTGGGAAGATGAACAATTAAATCCAAAGCCTGGTAGTTTCAGATTTGCACTCTTAAGATAAGAAAGTTATTTTTCATGGTAGATGTATTGGATAAGGTGCACCGTATTTCATGAGTACATTTCTTTCATGTTGACTGACATGATGATGGGGTAAAGTGCTACTGTTTTTCTGTCACCAGAAAACCAGCTTGTCCTCTGGAAACAGATTTAGTGTTGTTATGTTATGTCATGGGAGTTTGTCCACCCAGTCTACATGTGTTTTGTTTACTTGGAGAAGGCCTTCGACCGTGTCCCTAGGGTGGTCCTGTGGGGGGTACTGCGGGAGTGTGGGGTACCGGGGAGGCTGCTACAAGCCATCTGGTCCCTGTATGACCAAAGTGTGAGCTGTGTCTGCATTCTCGGCACAAAGTCAAACACCTTTCCAGTTGGTGTTGGCCAGGGCTGCCCCTTCTCGCTGATTCTGTTTGTGATATTCATGGACAGGATCTCAAGGCGCAGCCGGGCGGAGGAGAGTGTCCGTTTGATGACCTCAGAATTGCGTGTCTGGTTTTTGCTGATTCAATTCAATTCAATTTTATTTATATAGCGCTATATCATAACAGAGTTATCTCATAGCACTTGTTAATATAGAGCAAGTCTAAACCGACTCTATATGTATAGACCCAACATTTCCACCATGAGCAAGCGCTAGGCGACAGTGGCAAGGAAAAACGGCCTTTTAACAGGCAGAAACCTCAGGCAGAACCAGGCTCTGGGTGGGCGGTACCGCTGATGATGTGGCTGTTGGCTTCATCAGGCTGTGACCTTCAGCATGCACTGGGGCGGTTTGCAGCCGAGTTTGAAGCAGAACCTCCAAGTCCGAGGCCATGGTTCTCTCCCGTAAAATGGTGGATTGCCGGAAGTGAGTTGTTTCCCCAGATGAAGGAGTTCAAGTATCTCGGGGTCTTCAAGAGTGAGGGTAAAATGGAGCGTGAGGTGGACAGGTGGATTGGTGCAGCATCAGCAGTAATTTTGTAGTGAAGAAGGAGCTGAGCCAGAAGGCAAAGCTTTTGATCTACCAGTCGGTCTATGTTCCAACCCTCACCTGTAGTCATGAACTTTCGGTTGTGACCAAAAGAATGAGATCGCGGATACAAGCTGCCGAAATTAGTTTCTTCCAAAGGGTTGCCAGGCTCACCCTTAGAGACAGGGTAAGGAGCTCGGACATCCGGGGGAGCTCGGAGTAGAGCCGCTGCTCCTTCACATCGAAAGGAGCCAATTGAGGTGGTTCGGGCACCTGATAAGGATGCGTCCTGGATGCCTGGATAAGTGAAGGAAAATGGATGACTGGATGGATGGATGTTATGTCAGCCAAGAGTCTACACCTAACTTATTTGCCTTCAGCCACTTCTGCTTATTACATATCTATTATAGCATGTGATGTGAGGTTGTGAATTTCAGCTATCACATGCTGGCACTGTGGGGTTGCTGTGTACCCAAACTGATCTTTAAATGTACAATTATGAAGATATTTTGTACCAAAAATCAAAATAACCATACTATAAGTGACAGTAAAGCATGGTGGCTAGGTAGTGGTTCCTCTGGCTTTCAAACTATGTTGTAAAACTTTATCATTGCTGTCAGTCATACAAAGCTATACCAGAGAGCAATAGTTCCTTCTTGTTGCTAATAGAAGCTGATAAAAGATATTACTGTCCCTGTTAACACCTGTAATCAGGTGAAATGCACAAACACGTCTTTCTGATATAGTCCAATCATGTTTGGCTCCACAGTTTCAAAGCTCCCCCAGAAGAGGCTGTGGCCAAGACTTGACATTCCTGCACCTAGAACACTTCATTCATTCCCTGCTGCCTGTAAAAGTCTGATCCACCTCAGCTGGAGGACTGCAATCCCACTATCAGTGTGGAGACTGAAACGACTTTCCACCACTGGACAGCTTTGGCCATCATTCCTGTCGGTAATAATAATAATATTATATCCAATTTAACAAGTTAATTTCAGAGCTCTGGTAACATGGTGACAAAAAGAAGATAAGCAGGGCAAGAAACATGTGCGGTCATATGATCAGACAAACTGTAAACAAACTCCCAGGTGAGACACACTTAAAGAGTCGAACAGTAAAATTATACCCAAACGGCCTTTTGGAAACATCTGTAAACAGTAGTGTGTACACAGAGTTTTCTTGTACAATGAGGGATTATTACCAACATTTCAGTCTTACCTTCAAATGCTCGGCTGCTTGTGTTTCTTGCCTCATTGGACTTTGTTGTAGTGATGTCCCTGTTCCCAGATCTCATCATTAGGATGGTTTCACAGCTGATATTTTGACTTGTCATAGTAAGAAAAGCACAGGTGTTACGAATAACAAGTAACATTGGCTCCGTTATGTTCAAGTGTGACCGTAAGCCCTGACAGTGTGACAGTGAGCCAGCATGAACAATACCAGGACCCTGAAACTGAAGCAGCTAAATGGAATGCAGCCATCCTTCATTTTATTATGGTTTTACAATGGTATCATACTAGCAAATAATAATAATAATAAACTTTATTTATATGGCACCTTTTTTAACTTCAGTTACAAAGTGCTTTACAATACATCAGAACACATAATAATAAACATCAGCACAAACATAAAATGTAAAAAATAAAAAGTAAATATAAAAAAGAAAATCCACAACATCCTTAAAAAACACCCTGGAGAATTAAAAACACTGCCAATGTAAAAAAGTGTGTTTTTAGTAGTTTTTTTTAAAAGAGTCAAAACACTGAACTGATCTAATAGGAGGAGGGAGATTGTTCCAGAGTCTTGGTACTATGGCGGGAAAAGAGTTTTTTTTTTTTAAGTTTTACATACAGTACAACCAACAATAATAATAACAACAATAAATGAAACAATGGTCAACACTACAAAAGTAAGACACAAGGTGTAATAAACTAGAATTATCCTTTTAATAATACATTTTAGATAAACAATGTAGAGGTACTTAAGTATTTACATTTTATGCTGCTTTATACTTCTACTTCACTGCATTTCAGAGTGAAAATTTGTACTTTTAACTCCCCAAAAATTTGTTATTAAAACAACCATAGTTATTATTTCCTTTGCAGATTGATATGGTAAGCTAGTAAAATATGATGGTGAACAACCATGCAATATACACGATCAGCCATAACAGTATGACCACCTGCATCATATTGTGTAGGTCCCCCTTTTACCGCCAAAACAGCTCTGACCTGTCAAGGCATGGACTCCACTAGACCTCTGAAGGTGTGCTGTGGTATCTGGCACCAAGACGTTAGCAGCAAGACGTTAGCAGCAGATCCTTTAAGTCCTGTAAGTTGCGAGGTGGGGCCTCCTTGGATCGGACTTGTTTTTCCAGCACACCCCACAGATGCTCGATTGGATTGGGATCTGGGGAGTTTGGAGCCCAAGTCAACACCTTGAACTCATTGTCGTGTTCCTCAAACCATTCCTGAACCATTTCTCCAGTGTGACAGGGCGCATTATCCTGCTGAAAGAGGCCACAGCCATTAGTGAATACCGTTTCCATGAAGGGGTGTACTTGGTCTGCCACAATGTTTAGGCAGGTGGTACGTGTCAAAGTAACATCCACATGAATGGCAGGACCCAAGGTTTCCCAGCAGAACATTGCCCAAAACAACACACTGGCCACCTTCTTCCATTGCTCCGTGGTCCAGTTCTGATGCTCACGTGCCCATTGTAGGCATTTTCAGCGGTGGACAGGGGTCATTATGGGCACCCTGACCAGTCTGTGGCTACACAGCCCCATATACAACAAACTGCGATGCTCTGTGTGTTCTGACACCTTTCTATGGAGTTATATTCCCATCTTTAATCAAAAGCATGCTCTTTCAGTTTGAGAGCATACTTTATTAATTTCATCTTTAGATTTTGTGCTCTGTCACCAAAATAACACTTGCATGCACTTGGATTTCTGCTCTTGGATTTTTTTTCTGTGCTCTTGGAATTTTTTCTGTGCGCACGGATTTTTTCTGTGTGCTTGGATTCTCTGTGTTACAACACGGTCAAAATTCCCAGCCAATAGAATGCCAGCTGCAGTGTCAGCCAATGAAACGATCACTTCCTCGTTGATAGCGTGTTCGCTTTAGACTTACAGCGTCCCGCACAGGCAGTTACTCTTTAACTGGGTTCATCCACTCTGTCTCTCTCTCCGACTTTATTATATGTACAGTAAATATATATTCCAGCGACAGTTCTTTTTCTTTTACTACAATACTTTATATTATAAACCGTATACCAGCGCCCATATGATATATTTTACGATCGATTGGACGTATGTTCCGGGTCACAGGTTACTGTATATTTGGGGGCTTTTACTGTATATCTGGGGCTTTTATTGTGAAGGGAACAAAGGAAGTGCTGTCAGTCACATTGAGAGTGGAAGAGTAAGAGTGTGGGTTCTGAGTTTGGACCAAAGCGGTCTCTGTTTTTATTTTGTATTCATATCCAGTACCGGTGCCTCGGTTGCAGAGCTATTAGCTTCCTACTGTTAGCTAAACCCGAAGTGCTACCCGCCTGTCTGTCCCTTCTCCTTAATCATCCACGGTCTGCTGCGTAGTATTGTACTTAAAACTCCCCGTGACTCATGTTGCACTGACAGCGCAGTTACAGCTAGTGGCACAACGCCGCTAGCGGCTAGTAATAATTAGCCGCATGTGCCATCGGTTTATGCAGGTGGGGAGAGGCAACAAGAGTCACAGGCTGTTTTAAGTAGAAAACCACTGATAATAACATTATGTACCACATCACCCAGGCCTGCACTCACTCACTATTGGAAAAACAGCAGTGCTACAGAGCTAACGTTAACTGTATCAAAGCATGCCCTCATGCTTTTTATGTTTGTGTCTGAATGTGTCACCCTGGGAATTACAGCAGATTAGCCCAAGGACAAAGTGGAGGATGTATGTGTATGACAGACAAGCAGCTGTAGCTGTTTTCCGTCTCAGCTTATGAGGACAGTGTTGAGGGACCTGACAAGTCCTGAGTGGGAGTCAGCACTTATGATACTATGCCATTTATTTAATATCAGACCAGTGTTGAGTATAGTGCTGTCTGAGTAACACAATAGATGGCCAGAAGTGCAGCAGACAGTTTCTGATTGTGGGAAAGTATTTGAAGAGATCAGATATAAGAAGTATAAGATTTTAGTTTTTTGTCTTTTCAATCAATTATTTCAACTTATTTGCAAGATGTGAATGCTAACCTATGAATAACAAGGACCTAGTTAGAGATGTTATAAATACAAGCAAAGCGAACAAATTACAAGTTTAAATCTGCAGTGAAAGGGTCCCTCTTTCTTTTCCCACTCCCTTTTCCTTTGTGAACTTGAAACTGATATGCAGTAGTTCTCTTACGATAAGAAAGGAATTGAGCTGCTCGAGGTCTCTTTCCAGCAACCTCTGATCAAGGAAACACAAGAGTATCCTATCGGGAAGTTGTTGTTTTTTTTATTTCAGGCCACAAAACGTGCTCTGCTCAGCTAACATGCTTTCTAGCTGAAAGGCTGCACTTATTAGCAACCCCAGGAAATCCCCTTACATTTGTTTTCACACCAGACCCATTTAAATTATGTGTGCAGACAAGGTTGTCAAGAGTTTTGCCTTTTATATGCCCATGTGCCTCATGTCTTTTTGTTGAATTAAATCCAACATTTTGTGAAATTCAGATACAAGTAACAAAACTGAAATAATTTAAATAACCATATCTGGGTTTTTTTTTACTTCATCTACCACTTTTTCACAGCAGACATCTCTTTTCATAGAACAAAAGTAGCCTCGGGCCAGACCTTTGAATCACTGCCCACATCCAATTTTATCAGAAAACTGTGAAAAAAGCCTGTAACAACTTTGTAGAGCCCAAGGCATCATCAAATTTCTTGTTTTGTCTGGCCAATCTAAGCTATTCCATTAACTATAAATGTAAGCCAAGGAAAATCAACAAATTCTAACATCTGAGCGTCAGGTATTTGTCAAGTTCACTTGAAAAATTACCTAAACAATGTATCAAGTATTGATTTGTCGGGTAATTCAAAAAGGAATTCTGCCTGTTGAATAATCAATTAATAGACACACTTTTGCACCTCTATATCATTAATGCTATTAGTAACACCTCTTCTAGACACTTTTTCTACTGTGACATGTCAAATTGTCGGCTGTGAAAAAGGTCTATTTAGTCTCATTATCAGGCTATGGGGAAAGCACAGGTGTATTAAATAAGTGATGGCTCTGTTCCGTTGAAGTTTACCAGGAAACCAGCACGTACAACAGCAGGACCTTGGAACTGACACACCTCAGAGGCTATAGCCATTATTAATGTTATTATGTACACCTGTGGTTGTCCTTCTGTGGCAAATCGATATGTCTACTATGAAAAAGGCATATAGACTTGATTTTTATGATGATGAAAGCAGACATCACCTTCATCTAAGTTATTCCCTGGTATTGTAGTGAGAACGGAGATAAAACACTCAGTGGGAAGAACAAATTGAACCCACCTCCAGATGGTGTATAGTCTAAACACTTCATCCTCTGCTAAGTGTCATTGAAATTTAAGAGTGAAATCCAAACTGTCTGCTAAACAGCAGTGAGCAGCACTGTGTCCGCAGAAAGCTGAACTCACCAATGTTAGACGTTTTTCCTCTCCTCTTTGTAAACGCTTGCTGTGTGCCTCTTTCAAAGATTAAGGATGTTAAAGTTGTGTGGTGCAGCACTTACAATATAGGTCAGCTAATCTGTCTACCACTATGGACCAGACTGAAATAGCAGGACAAATATTAGATGAATTAGATAATTCATGTTCTCCTCAGGATGACTTGTAATAACTGTAAAACTTGTAAACTGGTAATCCCCTGACTTTTAATACTCAGTTGAATGTTTTGACATTCCCATCAGCCTCAGCTGTACTTTGTGTTTATTGCTAACACATTAACATACTAAATTTAGGTAGTGAACATTGTCAACATTATACCTGCTAAACATCAGCATGTTGGCATGCTGCTTGAAGCACTAGAACAGAGCTGCTAGCATGGCTTTATACTCTGTTTATGCAATGCCATTTCTGTCTATTAGGTTGCCTAGTACATTTTTAACTGAACACAAAACATTCTCCTTTCTTTGTTCCCAGATGCATTGGGTTTGTGAGTTCACTTGATGTCAGCACCCTCAGGAGGTGGGAGGGCCTGCAAAATCAAAACCCAGTAACGACCGTGACCTCAGTTGAAGCCTCCAACTAGCACCCACATCTGTGACCACCCTGAGTGCCGAATAGCTCATTCTAAAAACTGTTCCAGACCTAAAAGGAAGGGACTTATTTCCAACATGGAGGGTGTAGCAGTGGACAACCTAATAGACTTTGACCTGCCCTCACAGGCCACAGCTCTTAGTGTAGATGTAGGCCAACACCAAGACCATGCAGACATTTTCTCCCCAGAACCGGCATCTTCCATGGGAGTCCGCCAGCAGCCCTTACTGCCAGAGCCCATGGCACCAGCCAAGCCCAGCTCTCACCACCAGCACCAAGAGGAAGGAGACAATGACAGTGATGCTACAGAGTCGGCAGACAGCGACAACGACATGGACCCTCCCTCACATATGTGGGCGCTCAGGAGGTCATCTTCTTCGTCCACTCACAGTGGAGAGGACAGTGAGGCTGAAACTGTGGAGAGGAGGCACTTCATGAAAGCTTATGTGGAGAAGGTGTTTCATGGAAAGTAAGGAATAACTTATTTCATCTAGCTGCCTATTTTGTTTGTCTGCCTGTTATTTCTCCAGGGAAATTTTAAAGGAACATGTGGTCTACTTTTTACATACGTGCATACTGTATATACACTGATCAGCCATAACAGTATGACCACCTGCCTAATATTGTATAGGTCCCTCTTTTGCTGCCAAAACAGCTCTGACCTGTCGAGGCATGGACTCCACTAGACCTCTGAAGGTGTGCTGTGGTATCTGGCACCAAGACGTTAGCAGCAGATCCTTTAAGTCCTGTAAGTGACATGGTGGGGCCTCCATGAATCGGACTTGTTTGTCCATGTTTGTCCAGCACACCCCACAGATGCTCGATTGGATTGAGATCTGGGGAATTTGAAAGCCAAGTCAACACTTTGAACTTATTGCTGTGTTCCTCAAACCATTCCTGAACATTTTTCAGTGTGGTGTGTCATGGCGCATTCCCTAATGACCACAGCCATTAGGGAATACCGTTTCCATGAAGGGGTGTACTTGGTCTGTAACAATGTTTCGGTAGGTGGTACGTGTCAAAGTAACATACAATTGAATGGCAGGACCCAAGGTTTCCCAGCAGAACATTGCCCAAAGCATCACACTACCTACACTGGCTTGCCTTCTTCCCACAGTGCATCCTGGTTCCATGTCTTCCCTAGGTAAGCAACACACATGCACCCGGCCATCCACATGATGTAAAAGAAACGTGATTCATCAGACCTGGCCATCTTCTTCCATTGCTCCGTGGTCCAGTTCTGATGCTCACGTGCCCATTCTAGGCATTTTCAGCGGTGAACAGGGGCCAGCATGGGCACCCTGACCAGTCTGCAGCTACGCAGCCCCATATGCAACAAACTGCGATGCACTGTGTGTTCTGACACCTTTCTATCAGAACCAGCATTAACTTTTTAAGCAATTCGAGCTAAGAAGCGCTTCTGTTGGATCATACCACACGGGCCAGCCTTCGCTCCCACGCGCATCAATGAGCCTTGACCCTGTTGCCGTTTCACTGGTTTTCCTTCCTTGGACCACTTGTGGGTACTGACCACTGTAGACTGGGAACACCCCACAAGAGCTGCAGTTTTGGAGATGCACTGACCCAGTCGTCTAGCCATCACAATCTGGCCCTTGTCAAAGTTGCTCACATCCTTCCGCTTGCCCATTTTTCCTGCTTCAACACATCAACTTGGAGGGCAAAATGTTCACTTGCTGCCTCATATATCCCCCCCACTGTCAGGTGCCATTGTAATGAGATAATCAGTGTTATTCACTTCACCTGTCAGTGGTCATAATGTTATGGCTGAGCAGTATATATATGTATATATACTGTATGTATGTATATGTATATATGTGTATATATATGTATATATATATATATATGTGTGTATATATATATATATATATATGTATGTATATATATATATATGAAAAATTAATGCAACTCTGGACAGAAATAAATGTTTTGCAGAAGCTTATCAAAACAATGCCACAGCAAATGCATGCTGTAATCAAAGCTATCTGAGTATTACGGAGTATTCCTTCCACTCCATTATTATAATGTCTTTTACCAAAATGACTGAATTACATTAAATGAGTCATTTGGACCATGTTTTCACAGGGAGGACTTTGACCAGGAAGAGAAGGCTCGTTTTGGAGAGCTTTGCACTGGAGAGAATGGACAAGGCAGGGAGTGGTTTGCCAAATATGTCAGCGCACAGGTGAATATGGGGAAATTATGACATTGTAACTCAGATGTCATACTATTGTAGTTATTTCAAGGGAAAAATAACTACAATATTCTAAAAGCATTGGCCAAAGACTTATTGAACCCCTAACCACACGGTGAGGGAGCCAGCACAGGTCAGTTTCTGCTTTATTAAAAACAAAGTCCAACTGTTTATAGAGAGTCGAGCCTTAATCCAAAGGATCTAAAATGGTTACCAGATATTTCTGTATTAACAAGTGCCTGTCAAGCTGTTAACAAGATCAACCCGTTTCCTTGTTTTAATTTAAGTTAATTTTTCCTTTACCTCAAGTAACACTGTGTGTTTGAGTGTAACACAAATTCCAGACTTGAGTTTTGACAGACATAGTGATAAGGAGATAATTTTTGTGTTAACTGTCCCTTTTTAATGAATAGAAATGCATGGAGTTAATCACACATACAGGAATGCAGGAGATCAAACAAAAATACCTCATGAAATGCTGATGCTGATGATGATTGTTGAGATCTTATCTTTATACCAAGCTTTCCTGAACAAGCTTATAAGTCTGGCATACTGTGTTCACAGCGCTGCCACTCTAAATGTGTCAGTGAAGCAACCTTCTACAGGCTGGTGCAGTCATTTGCAGTTGTACTATTTGAGTGAGTATATATGTGGTTGATGTTTGTTGGAGACCGACATACTGTAATGTCTAATTGTATGTGACTGTAAAGGATAAGGCTTGTGATAATCTATAAAGTTATTGTCAGCAATTCTCATGAAAAAAACAACCTTCTCAATACTTTCTGACCTTTTTAGCCTGTCGGTGGCACTCAGCCCCAAGCCCATGGTTCTTAAGTGACAAATGCATGCGTAAATGTTTTTTATGTCCTATATCAGCTGGACATTGTAGTGTTTAGCAAACATTACTTAAACAGGAGGAAATGGTGCATTTTATTTTCAGCGGCGGGTTAAATACACATTTGATGCTTTGGTGAGTAGGGCTGTCACAATCATTCAGTTTTAGTTGCAGATTAATTGTCATACAAATTATGATTAATTATTTAATTGTCTGTTGTTTTGTTCATTTTATGCCACACAGCAGTGCTGTTGTCTTTGGATTTGCAACTAGGCCTAAATCCATTCTCATTTCAATGGCTGCTCATCAATATTGTTTGTCATTAGCAAAGGTGTGTTAATTAATCTTCAAATAGTTAGCAAACATGTGCATTCTAAAACAATGTTTCACCTCTCTATCTGCTGCACATAGATTTATTTTAAACAGCTTGTTCTACAACTGTTATGTAGGCAAACCTATTGTAACAAAAAGTGGTTCAAGACCGAATTAATTAATTAATGTACTCAATCCAGTTCAATTTTATTTATATAGCGCTATATCATAAGAGTTATCTCATAGCACCTGTTAATGTAGAGTAAGTCTAAACCAACTCTATATGTATAGACCCAACATTTCCACCATGAGCAAGCGCTAGGCGACAGTGGCAGGGAAAAACTGCCTTTTAACAGGCAGAAACCTCGAGCAGAACCAGGCTCAGGGTGGGCGGCCATCTGCCTCGACCAGATGGGTAGAGAGAGAAAGAAAAGAGAGGGGGGGGGTGTAGAGTGAGAGCAGGATGAAAGAGAACACACAGTAGCACAGTACAATTCCACATACAGAAGATACAGTAGAAGGACATTTGATTTTATTTTCAAAAGTTAATATGTATCAGGGAAACACAAAGTCATGCTTCCATCAAGCATTTCTATGCTAATTGTCTTATTAGAAAAGATCGATGGAAGCAATAAAACTCTTCAGGTGGGTTTTTTTCATTTTGTCCTTAAAAAGTATGCCACAAATAGCGATGGAAACATGTTTGTCCAAAATAAATAATGATGTAACGAATATTACATGATAGTTCAGTCAGATTACATTGCACAACAACTCTATACTGGGTATAAACACACTGAATTTAAGCAGGAAAGGACTCGTCTGTGAATGATCTCTGGCAGAACTTTCCCCAGAGCTGTCAAACACACTGCTGTACCTGTAGGGGAGACTCTCTGCTATACATCAAGTGACCTGTTATTGGCAGCTCTCTGTCGTCATCTTGCTTCAGAAAGCAAGAAATACAGTCTGGTCTCTTATGAGCTAAAACAACAGAACCTGTACAGTAGCAAGACAAGTTTTTTTGGGCATTGGAACCTTGGGCTAAGGCAAATCCTTATTTGCTGATGGAAACACACCTGTAATAATAATAATAATAATAAAGTTTATTTATATTGCACAATTCATACAAGAAATGCAGTTCAAAGTGCTTTACAACAAAGATATTAAATGCACAAAGTGCTTTACAGAAGAGAATGCCATAAAACAGAAATGCAATTAAGAAAAATAAAACTTGAATAATATTTAAAAGAAAATAAAAAGCATTAAAGAATATAAGAAATGGCAAACATAAAATTAGCATATTTAAAAGAAAACAGAAGAAACAGTTAAGAAAAATAAAACTTGGACAGCTAAATCAAATCAAATCAAATCAAATCAAATCAAAATTAAATTTAAAATGTTTAAAATTCCTCCTTCACCCTGATCCTTTCCGCTTCCTCTCTTTATCTTTTTTCTACTTCCTCTTTCTCTTGGATCTCCATCTAAAATTTCAGACAATTTTGTTTACCACAATAATTACCCGCCTTGGTGTCTACTTCAACAGACAGTGAGGTTACGTTAACACCGTTTGGTTTCCCCTCATCCTCTGCTTCAACAAACCAAGCACTCACACAGTGTACGCATCACTCATTCACCGCGGTTTATTACTTATTATTATTTTTTTCTATTTTACCTGGACTAATCTCACCGAGTTCTATTTACCCGGACTAATCATACTGAGTCCTATTTATCCCGAAACAATCACATGGTGTCTGTTTTGCTTTTATTCACTCCTCTCTTCCTTAGCCATTTCCTCCTTTAGGATCCAAAACATATATATAAATAAATAAAACTGAATTGAATTAATTTGTTTTTCTGAAAAGACAAAAGTCTTTATGTTGATTTATAGAAGAAGTTGAAATATAATGGATTTAAGATAATAACTAATTGCAGTGTCGTCATTCCTCGCACCTTACCTACAAAGAGAAGATCCAAACCTCTAAAAACATCACAGTGTATTCCAAAAGTCCACAAAACGGTGGGAAGACTGTGCAGCTCCACTCGGCACCTGCAGCAGCTCACTGCTCTAAGTGTCTGCAGTCGGTTCTGAAGAGACCTACATGTTTTTCTTTATTTCGCATTACAGGTAACAAACAAATTGAGAATTACTGTAATTTATAATTGTAAATATTCAGATTAGACCTAGATTAAACATATCAAGAATATAAGAAAATATAACTAAATATCAACATGTAAATAAAAATATTTAAAATTCAACTGCAAAACCTCCCTTGATTGTGGAATCTAACAATTGTGCAAAATGATCACAGTCAGGTGATAATTTTTAATTTTTTAGAAGCATTTTATTGTCATTAATGAACATGCCTATACTCAAACAAGCACAGCATCCCACAATGAAAGTCCTTTCCTCCGCTGAGGACATCCTGGAGTAGTGGTTAGCCATCAATATGGTGACCGGGGACCAAGTCCAAGTGCTCATGCCCTGTCTTGAACAGGGCAGGAGAGCAGTCTGTTCTTCTTGCATATTTTTATATTGGGGGTTATTTTTTTCACAGAGGATACCCCAAGTGAGAGTGGGGAGAACATGCAAACTCCACACAGAAAGGTCTGGTCCTCCGGGGGAATCGAACCCTAGACCTTCTTGCCATACCACTATGATGTGATAATTGCAGCAAGCCTATATCAGCTATATCAGGCTTTGGATACAGACAGTACTTATTAGTAGGATCAACTCATTGTGGGTTGGGGTCTGTTCATGGGATTTTTTGACAATAAGAAAAATATAGAATATCACCTTATTCTTTCAGTGAAAGAACTCCAGTGAATTGCATCAATTCTAGCAGTGAATTAATGACAAGATCATCTTTACAGAAATGGTGTGTTTACAGATGTTACCAGATGGATGACTACAGCCCGGCCAAAAACCTCATGACTATGTGCTTCACATATTACTACAGTGGTATGGTTTAGTTCAATCTCTCTCATTTTCACTTTCTATATAGTATCTGTCATGTATGTCACCCTCGATTGGCTTTTCTTTCCAAGATGGGGGAGTCACTTAACATACAGCATGGTGTTGAAAAAAATGTTCAGGTGATTACCGCTGCTCAGTGCTGATTCAGAGAGGGGTACCACCACAGGTTGGCCCTGTGGTTTCTCTTGCAGTAACACCACAAACACATGTGCAATGACTTTGGCTTGCATGGTGGTAGTGTTTGTGCAAACAGGAAGCTTTAAATAATTAGTGTAGCACCCTGGCACAGTGCATTGCATCAACATCCATCTGCAGTCAGGTCTGCTCTGATTGTTTTTTATACATAAAGTAAACCTGCACTATTAGCAACTTTGCATAGTGGTGAATGTCTACAAATGGCATCCGTGCAAACCATAAACTGCAAAGAAACAGATCTGAATCAAAGGAAGAGTAACTGCATGTTTACAGTTCTTTGTCTTGGTTCTTTGGTCTGTTAAAAAGGCAGATTGATATTTAAACAAATGTACCTTGTGGGCTTTTAAGATGTATAAAACAATATTTTACTGATGCCATGTGCCGATAGATGTCATCATTTTGAACTCTCTGCTCTTCTCTTTTTCAGGGAAGTCCCAGCCTTCTCCTTCAGAGCTGCTGGATTGTGGCAGTCCTCCAGCTTCTTTGGACTCCTACGTCAACAAGGCCAACTCCTGGCTGTCTGGGAAGAAGGATGCCGCCGAGCGCCTCCTTAAAAACACGTCCAAGACTGATGTCAGAGGCTTCTTTGGAGGCCTAGAGAGCAAGCTGAGGAGCTCAATGGTTCCCAAAACTGAGTGAGCAACTGCATCTCCTCATTTTAATCTGTTAACACAGTGATGTATAGTTTTCATTTCTTAATACTCTTACTACTCTTAGTACTCTTTTTCTCTAATATATTCTCATTTACAGGGATGGGGAAAGCCCAGTTGAAACAAAGCCCACATCACCAGGTATAGTACACCAAAAATCACTTGAGCTGCACTTATTACAGTGCAACAGACAGTAGAAATAAGCTATTTCTTTCTCTTGCTCCATGGCTAGATTTTAGAAAAATGTAATTTAGAAATTATTTGAGCTGTACGAGTGCCTGTCATGTTTTCTCTTCCATCCAAGTGTCTGAGGCTCCAGGGGAAAAGAAAGGAGAAAAGGTTTACTTGTACACCCACCTGAAGCAGCAACCCATCTGGTAAGTTGAGGAAAGTCACTGGCCAAAAAGAACAGATACAGGATCTCTGAAGATTCAGCATGTACTGTCCTTATTCAGAAGCTCATTTTGTGGTCATTATATAATTTTTACGGTCCATCAAGACTTTCTGCAGGAACCAAGGAGTCATTCGGTCAGTAATTCAGTCATTTTGGTAAAATACATTATAATAATGGACTGGACGGAATACTCCATCGTAATACTCCAAAATATACAAGATATAAATATATAATACACTGCCTGGCCAAAAAAAAGTCACACTAATATTTCATTGAACTGCTCTTAGCTTCAATTATGGCATGCATTCTCTGTGGCATTGTTTCGATAAGCTTCTGCAATGTCACAACATTTATTTCTGTCCAGAGTTGCATTAATTTTTCACCAAGATCTTGTATTGATGGGACAGTCGGACCACTGCACAAAGTCTTCTCCAGCACATCCCAATGATTCTCAATGGGGTTAAGGTCTGGACTCTGTGGAGGCCAATCCATGTGTGAAAATGATGTCTCATGCTCCCTGGACCACTCTTTCACAATTTAAGCCCGATGAATCCTGGCATTGTCATCTTGGAATATGCCCGTGCCATCAGGGAAGAAAAAATCCATTGATGGAATAACCTGGTCATTCAGTATATTCAGGTAGTAGTGACTTCATTCTTTGGCCACATAACGTTGCTGAACCTAGACCTGACCAACTGCAGCAACCCCAGATCATAGCCCTGCCCCCACAGGCTTGTACAGTAGGCATTAGGCATGATGGGTGCATCACTTCATCTGCATCTCTTCTTACTCTGATGCGCCCATCACTCTGGAACAGGGTAAATTTGGACTCATCAGACCACATGACCTTCTTCCATTGCTCCAGAGTCCAATCTTTATGCTCCCTAGCAAATTGAAGCCTTTTTTTCCGATTAGCCTCACTGAGTGGTCCCAATCCTTAGAGTTCCTTTCGCATTGTGCGTGTGGAAATGCTCTTACTTTCACTATTGAACATTGTCCTAAGT
>JAVQJF010016178.1:0-33495 GCA_036023855.1 Gadopsis marmoratus | reverse complement strand
AAAGGAAGAAAACGTAGGCAAGAAGTGGATTTGTAGTCGGGTAAGAGGAGGTTGAGGAGCACAGGTGGAGGTGAAAGTAGCAGCGATGTCCTTGTTGCCCTCAGTAGCACCTTGAAACTGAGGCCGCGTATACGTACATCCTTGGTGTCTGTTTTTACTCATTTTGTTCAAAATTGTAATTTTGGGAGTAATTGTAAGTTTTATTGTCATTTTTATATTCACTCCCAACGGGCCAGACGGGCAGTTAAACACTCAGCTGTGTTCGGGGGCTGCCGATAACTCAGCAGGTGTTGGAATTACATGAAGGAAAGTGGACATCTAGTGGGAATAAGTGCTAACCTTAGCAAGCTAGGCTAACGAGTGAAATGCAAACTAAACCGCGTCATTGGTCATCCCAGGTGCTGACCGTTGTAAAGGAACAGACTTCTTAAAGCACTTCCGCTACAAAGCTGTGTAACTAACTATTAGTGCGTCTCCTAGCAACACTGGATCTCCGATGTCTCGGCCATTGAAAAATACCCACTTAGAGGCTTGAAACATGTCCAAAAACCTCTTCTTTCCTCTTCTCCTCTATGCGCAATAGCTGCAGTGTCTTTCCTTCCTCGAAAAGGGGGAGGAGAATTCAAATTTCAGTTTGAATTCAAATTCAGTGTCGCGATCTAAACAAGAAAAACAGGACGTTTTTCAGTTTTGTCAACCAGTTTAAGTGGAGTGGATTTCTGTTGAAGACTTGCTGGACTGTTTGACGTTGCCGTGGTCTCTGGCCCTTAAATGCTACTCTGCTATTATTCGGTGTGAATCGTACTGTAGCTCTGCAGTCTTAAAAGCTTCTACCCAGTAAAAGAAGAGACCAAATGTAATTTCAGCTTGTGGAACACATTTGGGGAAAGGATCAGAAGTGCGCAGAATTAAACATTAACTTCAACAGCATCAAAGTAGTACTGACGTGTCACTGCTCTGGATGGTGCTAGACGGAGGAGGGTGCAGGGTGCCGAAGGATGAGCGGCGAGGGAGAGTGGAGCAACTGAGGCGATGATGAGGGAAGCTCCTTATTCTAACCACTTCCTGACAACCTTCTCATCCCTCCAGAAGGCTCTTTTGTATCGGCCAAACACCTGTGCCGAGGATAAGGAGAGCTCTCTAAAGGCCTTTGCTGTGCTTCTGCTCATTTCTTTTTCCTTCTCTGGGACGAGACACAGGCTTTACCTGTCTATCCATCCAGCTGTACCACGTCGGACTCGGAATACTGATGAACAGGTGAAAATGTTCCGTCCGCAGAGCAGCATATTCTGCAGCAGCACACGGAGGGGATGAGCCATCTACAAGGAATTTTTGTTCCTCCTCGATGCTAACATGCGTCGAGGGGTAATCCGATTGAAATTTGTGAGCTCAAGAATGAATATAATCCAGGTGTAAATGCACCTAAGATGAATTAAAGATCTGCTTACCTACAACAACGAAACATTTTCAAAAACACGTGAGATAGTCAAATCTTTGCAAAGTGAACAGCCAATGTTTCAGTTTTGGACGACCAGTGCTGGTAAATGATTCATCTGAGCCGCTGTAATCACTTCATGGCTCTGAATAGATTCTGCATTGAGTGTACTCGAGGCCTGTGGATGTGATTGAGATAAATTTATTTTTGTTTTGGCTGATGCCTGATTATGACATTAGTTTAGATCAACGGATTTAGAGATGGGGGTTTTGAGATTAACTTGATCCGCAGTTTGTTTTAGCATGACAATTAAGTCTATATATTCTTGGGTTTTAGTGTTCAAAATTGAATTACAATTTTTTGCTTCCAAATCTTGCTGTCTTCTTACATCATCTGTGTTAACATTTACATGCACGCTAATGCAAACAGTCCCATAATTGCATTACTGATATGGTTGTGAGATTGTAATGATAATAAAAGTCTCTGAAAAAGATGATGGAGTTGGACGGAACAAGCATAGATATTAATATTGTGTACGCTCTAACGGGAGTGGTGTCGTTATTCCTTGGCTGGGCCAGTGACTCAGTGGAGTCTTGGAAGTTGGAAAAATGGAAGCTAGGAAGTTTTAGAGGTGCTGGTAGGCACGTTTCATTTCATTTAGCAACATTTATTTATTTATTTATTTTACCTATGGACAGAGCTAAGTGAGCCGTTTCCCAGTTTCCAGTCTTTATGCTAAGCTAAGCTAATGGGATGCTAGCTCCAGTGTTAGATTTAGCATACCGATATGAAAATGGTATCGATCTCCTCATTGAACTCTGCAAGAAAACAAACATATTTCCCAAAATGTCGGCTACTCCTTTAGGAGCTTATTGGCTCCCATTACCGGGTATTGGATCACGTTGGATCCTGCGGTGACTCCAAAGTCACCCAGACAGAAGGTCCTCTCTACAAACAAGCTGCGTCAAGTGTAAAGGTTTTACTTTCTAATGAAGGAAAGCCTTTTCCTTTAGCTTGTTTCAGTTTTTTTCCTCCTTACATCGGATGCAGACACACGTTGGCTTCATTAACGTGAAATGTCGATTTAATTCAAAACCAGAAAGATTCATTATGGTGTTATCCTCTACATGCCCCCTGCTACTGCCAGTTTCCTCCTAATTTGCAAAACTCTGCCTCACTGATTAAACTGTTTGAAATGAACATGTGCCCAGCACCTAATATACATGCAAAACCCATGACTGCTTTTATCTGGGAATAAGAACAAAACTGCTGAAGATGAAAACTAACTTTCTACAACATAATGAAGATAACTCACTTGGAGGGAATCCACTTAGTGAGAACTATATTTTTTTATTTTTTTCCATCAGACCGTTTTTTGGACTTGTTCCCTTGGTGAATCCCACTGTGCTGCAGCCAACTCAAAAGAAACGCTTGTTTTGTAAAAGTCCTTTGGAGTCTGGATCAAAAGCATTTTCATAGCAACTCAATCTGTGATTGAAATATTTAATACTGGCACCAAGACCCCCCCCCAATGCTGCCTCTTTCTTCACCTACTCTAATTTCTTTTTCTTTACATTTTGTTCCCCCTATTTTCTCTTGTGCTGTTCCACCATCTCTCACCTTTTATTCTCTCAAGTCTATGCTCTGTCTCACTGCCTATATTGTCGCATTAAGAATCCACTCGAATGCAGAGTGGATGTGGAGATATAAATAAGAGGCTGTATGTATATTTGATCATCTTCTGGAACTTTGACCATCCATAGAAAGAAGCTAATAGCGGCCTACAATGGAGGCGAATAAAACAAAAAAAGAACCACATAAGTACACTTTAGAGTGGCTTTGCTGCACTCTGCGTCCCTTTCATCCTCTGCATGTGTGAAAAGCTTCTCAAGTGCTGTTTTTGTCTCCGGCGTGTAAATATGAATATGAAAAGAAGTGTCAGGATGTTTCGGGGGAAGCTGTTGACGTCAGAGAAGTTACAGTCTACTTCCTGGAAGTTCGCTCCTTAATGACTGCATGTGTGTTTTGCATATACCAGGAACAAGAAACAAGACGGGTGATTTGATGTGCCTCTGTGCTGTTGAAATAATCAGCTTAATGCAGATAACACGCCAGCAGGGGTCATTTCACTGTCTCAGTAGCTCGCAGACTTTGTTTCTTCCTTATGCTTTCTGCAGGACCGCTCTGCTGATTAGGCTCGACAAAGAGAAAGCTTGGATGTCTGCAAATAAGTGAGCATGATTAAAGGCCACCTAATTAACTTTGACAAGTTTTAGTGTCTGAACTTATTAGCTACAGCACACTGAGCCGGTCCGTGGGTATGAATGAGCCAGCCTCCTGTCTGGCACACAAGGTGAAGTTGAGGCGTTTTACAAAAACAAAATCTAGCACGCCACCGTTGTTTTCAAGAGCAGTGCGTGACGAGCAGGTGGCGCTGATTGAAATTTGCTGTCACCTCCAGTGATTAGCTATGTCTGAACTTCAGTGTGTAATAGCACCCTCATCTCCTGCGCAATTATCTCCCGTATTGATTAAATAACGTATGCAGTTGGTAATGTTTGTTTAGGAACTCGGGAAGTTCTTGAACTTCAGTGCGGTTGAGGTGTTGAACGTCCTCTCGTCTCGTACGCTGGGCTTCAGTGTGAATGGCAGCTGTGTGATGGATGCTTACGCTCCATTTGTAATGCTTGGCACACTCCAAGAGCTCTACTTGTAGTTATTTTGTGATTTACCAGAATGACACTTTTGTAACATGTCTGAACTTGTAGGTGTTCAGTGAGTAACTTTAGGGTTCATTCAACATGAGACCATTTATACTGTATGTGTCAAATAAAAACAACAACATTTCGTGGTGTTTCATTGCAGCTCGGCCAGAATAATTCAATAGGATGAGCAGATCAGAATATTTTATGGTGTTATATATCATTTATCCTCCTGAGACCCAGCCTGTTCATTATGTCCTCTGTAGTGGACCTTGGTTTTTGGTCTATATCTTTTGACTCATTTGAGCTACCCGACTAAGTCCTGGTGTGCTAAATAGAGGACGTCCTGGCATTTCCAATGATACCTCATGTGTTTGGGTGGAATGAGGGGAACATTGTTTTCATGCTGAGACAAAAAAACTTAAAATGGAAGATACTTTTTTCCTCGGTTCGCAGGAGGATATGATGGGGTGATGTTGATGTATCATCCAGCTCTAGTTCCACTTTTGGTTCAAAATGCAAAAAGTTTCAGGCCCGAGAGTCAATAAAGGGAGAAGAACTGGCAGTCCTGCCTCTTTTGCAGTGGTACTTGTTAAATAGCAGCTCCGTGAAGAAGCTGTTGCTGTTTGAGACACAGAAACCAAATCCTGCTTGGAATTGCTGAAATGCAATCTATTACCAAAACATGTTGTAACAGGAAATTGTGATGTCGTTTAAAGGGGAACTCTTTTCCACATCAAAACGTTGGGGGGGGGGGGGGTACTACTGAAAAAAGTCATCCAAAGCTGTTTGTGGCTCCAGAAAGAGCTGCGCCAAATCTGCTCGGCCTGAAGACTACGAGCTTTGGAAATGAAACTAATCTGTTGGTGTGGAGTTAGACGTCTGTAGCCCGCTCCTCGTCTCTGCTCGAGGCTACATTAGCTGGTACTGGATTAACACATCCACAGATATTGAGTTGCATTGTGGGTAATGTAGAGGTGCCTGGTTCTGACACGGAAGTAGAGTGCATGGAATTAATATGCCGATATCTCGGTTCTGCTGCATCAATTTGGGACCCGAACCTACTGCCAGAATAGGCAGGGAAATCTTTCTAAACTGGCCAGAGACATTTGACACTGAACGAACTAAAGAACTCTCCTTGCAGCAGTTGATGAGATCCCGAGATGCAGAATCGGTACGAGAACAGAATGAGGAGACAAATCCTCAACAGGAAATAAGTTTTGATCAGTTTATAATGAAATGCAGAATTTTCGCTGCTCATTCGAGGTTATTGACAGTGTTCTTTTCTCTTCTAATAGCTAAAAACAAAACAAACCCTTTTCTCTGTGTCGTGTTGATAATATCTACTGTACTGTGTGTCTGCATATACACAGACCACATAGACTTTATACTTAATGTGACCAGCAGGACAATGAAAGTGCAGGTAGGAGCTCAGTTATGGATGTTAATGGACACGGTGGCTTTTATGAGAGTAAAACCTGTGAATTTCCATTAGTGGGACAGGCTCTTTTGTACTGTAGATGCACCAGCTCTCTCCAGGTCTATATTTTTTACCCATAGATGGCAGTGTGTCCATGAGTCTCCAGCAATGGCGCCTGTGTGTCTGCTGGTCTGTAACGGGGTGAAGAAAGGCAGACGGCCGCTGACAGGCCTCCGTAATGTAGATTTACCATAATGGCCTGCAAGGAAATGAGATGTACACTGTTAAATAGTTTGGAAAGACATCTTGCTCCGCTCTGCCGTGGCCTGACCTCGCTCTGTGAGCCGGCGAAACAGCAGACCGGATCAATGGTTTGACAAAGGCTTTGGCTAATAATAGTAGTGAAGAAGTGGGTAGAGGGGACAAAGAAAATAAGTCACAATCTGTGTTTTTAATTTTTTAATTTAAAATCTCCGCTCTTCTGCTGCCAAGACGTAGGATTAAGTGATCTGAACCCGTTGATAAAGCCAAGGTGGCTCAAGGGTTATACATTAATGAGCGACATCGACACATCCTCTCACCCCGTCTGCTGTTAATTCGCCACCGTCTCTTTTGTCCTTTTTACTTGGGTCCCTCAATTAATGCTGCCTTTTGTTCCTGAGGCTCATATGGAGTCTGTGTCATTCTCCTAATCTATTATGGATCAGCACCAAGAGGAGTAAGAGTGGTGTTTTTAATAGAGAGAGATGTCTTCGTCTTGTGTCCTGTAGAAGCATTCATGGGCGAGCTTTCCTTCTGTGTCTGGATGATCTGTGACGATAATGACATTTTCAGCATGCATCAGCTTGAGCTCTGTTGCAGTGACAAATCGGTGACAGTCAATATTTCTGACTCGCGTCGCCTTACTGTGACAACTGGCGACCGTGAGCTGTTGAATGTAACAGGGTTTATAGTCTGGTGATTTCAAAATGTATTTCTGCTGTTTTGATATGTTTTGAAAATGTAGTACACATGCGGTTCATGTAAATGTTGCCTCGTTTTTTTTTTTTATGTAAATTTAAAACCACCGGTATGCACCACTTGATGTCTGTTTTTCTTTTTTCTTCTGCTTCTCTTCGGCAGCGATTTATCCTGTTTTCAGCACACAAGCCTTCCGTCTGGCAACCTTTCGATGTGGATGATTTCAAGAAATACAGATCAAATACTGTGTGCGCGTGCATCTTTGTGTGTGTGTGGTTCTTCATCCAAAACTGGATGCGTTTAATTTCTGAAGCGAGTGCCTCACTCTCTCTTTTTTAAAATTTTTAATTTTGTTTTATTTCTTGACTCAAATTTCGAACACATTTCTTTCCCTATCTCTGCGTGTGCATGTGTGACAGTTTCATGACACCACTTTTCCCCACAGATAGCATCAGAAGCACAGATCCTGATACCAACCTCTGTCCTGTTGCTCTCTCTCTTACCGTCTGTCCCCCTACTTCTCATTATCTCTCGCTCTTGGTCTAATTTTCTGTCTCTCTCTCTCTCTCTCTCTCTGTGTCGTTCTCTCTCTCTCTCTGTGTCGTTCTCTGTAGCCTCCCTCTGTCGCCATCCCTCTGGCTTTCCCTCAGCTCTAAAATAGGAAATGTCTAAATTACACTTGCTAATAAGTTGCAGCAGCGCCGTTTTTCCTCTCTCCCGCCCTCTCTGTCTTCCTCTTTTTAATTTAGCGTTGGGGACACGTGCATTTGATACTAAATGAAAGGATTGTTCTTATCAGCTCTTGAAAAAAGGGCAAAAATTCCTCTCTCTCAGATGGAAACATCAATTTTTAATGCTCATTCTGCCACTCTGATAGCCGTCTGCTCCCTGGGGCGTACAAAACCAGAGCACAGGGCATCATCTCAAACACTCAGTATCTTGCCTTGCTCATCTGTAACACCTACAAGATGTAGTCTTCCCTTTTTTAATAAACAAGACACCTGAGCCAAATCCTCATTAAAACTACTTCATGCCGCGCAAACACACATCAACACATCATCAGCATATTAATTTTGAGACATTAGAGTAACTACTCAACAAATAAGACAATCACTGAGAAGATTGGCAGCTTTTGACACAAAGATGAGAAAGCACCGATTGCCAAGTACAAATGGAAATAAAAGTCTGAGTTGCTCAAAATTGGCAGATGGTGAAATAAATGACCAAAACATCCTCTTTGTACTGGAAATACAATCACTTGAGCAAAATTAAAGCTGCAACTAACAACGTATTGTTTTTTGCGGATCAGTAATTATTTAAGTTCTCACAATGCTTCATTGATATAGACTGTGACGTCACTGACCCGTATTAACTTATTCATTTATTAGTTCTGGTTTTATCAGATTTATCGGTTATTTAGTCCAAGTGATCTTGATCTTTTCCAGCTAACAATATAAAAAAAAAAAACTAAAAACAAATACACAATATAAAAGTAAGCAGGGGTATTCAGTTTTATGATATGAAATAGAGAAAAAGCCAAATCCTTCCATATGAGAAGCTGTGGATTGTCTTGTTTTTTCCATGGTAGCCAGTGTAGCTTTATGGGTGGACTGACGAATGTCGGCGTGACTGAAATATGTCAACAACTGGATTGCGATGCAAGTCATTGCTGTCCCCCTCAGGGTGAATTGTGTACACCTTTTTTCGTCTTGAGCCATCATCAGCACAACATTTCGGCTTGTCGAATTTAGGCTAAGATGGTGAACGTGGCATCGTCATTGTGACCACCTTATCTTGTTCAGCCTTACAGTCGCTGTAGACTTGTTCTTGTTACTTGATGAACTTTCTTGGGCGATTAATCAGCTATCGAAATGATAATTGATTGATTTTTCTGTTGATTGTTGACCTGCTTGAGCGCTCCAAACAATGCCACAGCGTTGGATAGGTAGCTGTCATCTCTGCCACAACGTCATTTGTTTAGCACAGTTCTAACAATGTAACACAGGCTGCCAGTCATGTCAGTCTCTGCTACATTATTCATCGTATTCCACCGTTTCCAGGCCTCACAAGTGTAATTTCCGTGCATCTTAACTGGCAGCAGTTGAATCGCAGCAGATGCCGTTACCTCAGTAGTACGTTTTGAGCCACGGCAGACAGGATGGCTAGCCCTGCTCATTTGTTGCTATGGCTTCGTGTTGCCTTTTTAAATGTGCGGGGAACTCGTGCCGTTATACGCCTGTAAATGTCAGGGCTCGGTGGTTTCTGATTGCGCTGTTAAATGTCTCGCTGCCGTGGTGATGTATAGCGTGTGTTTTCACTTTGCATTTTATAGCCACTTTCTCCTTTCTCTGCAGTATTTGCGCTCAGTGTATTTTGGAGGAGGCGAGAAGACTCATGCATGCTGTTACTGTGAGAGCAAAGCTGAAAAACTCTTCACTCCTTTTCCATTCAACTTTTTTCACCTTTATTTAACCAGGCAAGGCTGTGTGAGCACAGAGAGCTCTTTTTTTTTCTTTTTCTTCTCATAAGCTACACTCTATTGCTTTCTTGCTCAATACAACCAGTCTTGAGGTTTAGTGGTTGTACTACAGAGGAGCTACCTAATGTAGATTGTTAACAATTTGACCCCTTTAACCTTTCTTATTAGTGATCAGCTCTAAGTGGTGGTTGGTCAGTGGGCGGCTCCAAACGGTGGAGGCTTCAGCAAACAAATGGTCCGTGTCGTTAAGTAGGATGTTGGCAGCGCGGGTGCCCTTTAACAGCCCGGGGACTATTAACACAATAACCAAAAAGCAATTAGATTGACTTTCTAAGATGGTAGTCAATTAGCAAAGCTGCTGCGCTGCATGGTGGGAGAAGTGAGAGAGAAAGACTTAGAGGCAGAGAGGAAATTAGAGTGCTGGGACACTGGGTGATGATTCAGCTGCTCACCTCCGTAGTCTCGGCAGTCAGGAAACTAGCTGTTCTGATGTCACAGGGAGAAAAACGTCAGATTATAGCTTTTCATCTGATGCCGTTAAGGCTGAGTCATCATTTTTATAGACCCTAAATTTACCACAATGGCAAAGAGAACCGCGCCTTTATTTGGTTTATAATACAGACGGGCTGTTTCCTCCTGCTTCCCAGTTAATGCAAACTGAAAACTATCTTCTTGTTTGCTTGTCCACTTTACATGTTTTCTTGATTCATTTAGCATAGTGTATATTTCCACAGCACTAATTCTATCAGTGACAGCAGAGTCATGTCATTCTCGCCACTCTGCTGTCTCTGCTTCTCTTTAACAGAAACCCCATTTTCAATTAATTCCAGTCCAATCACTTGTTGTTGTTCCTGATTGATGTTAAGATGCCTTGAATGCAACTCAACAGCAGATTTTTCACATTAATTGTTTTCCTACCTGCCTTTTATTGGCAAGCTTTTAGTGTGAAAAATCTACAGGAAGTGTTGAGTTTCATTGACGGTAGCTTAAGATACACTGTAATCGTGGAAAACCTGGAATTAATAGGTGGATGAAACAGGTATTTCTTTTTAAAAAAAAAATCTCAGAGCAGCAAAGTAGCAAGTATGTCCTGACTCTGTTTTAGCGACTGGTCTTTTTTTCTTGCTGGCCATTATTTGGGACTTGGCCATTATTTGAATACCACCTTTTTATATGAGAAATTACAGTACGCCAACTAGACCTCTTGCTCCATCTTTTTACTGGCATTGCCAGGACTGTTGGGAGAGATTTGCATGTCTAATCTGACCCATTACGTTCTTTCGTCACAATTTTGTACGACCTTACGGCCACTGATAGTCCCCTATTTTCACCCTTAAGAGCTATGTTAATTTAAATGTAGTTTATTCTAGAACTACACGTTCTTTGACCCATGTATCTCCAGTCACACATTGCAAGATTCAGGTTTGGTTCTTTCAGACGAACACTGAAGAAGAAAGGGAAAATTTGCTCATAGGACCTTTTTTGAAGATGCTACAAAGATTTAATTAATTTTCTTTAATCTGAAACAAACTTCACCCAGTCTGTTCTCACAAAGATTAAACTTTTGTTGAAAGTGTTGTGCGGACATCTTTCTTTGTCTTCCCATCAGAACATAGTGAGGACCAGATGGACAGACATCGTCTATGTGACTTGATTCTTTATAACTTGACTTTTCCACTGCTTTGCATGTTGGCTGGAAATGTTTTGTCCAAAGAACACTTCTGTCCGCGTGCCCGTCTGTCTATGAGGCTCAGTCTATTTATTATTCAAGGGAGTACATAGCTTTGAAACAAATTATGAAAAAGGCACTTTTCTCTCTATGCAAATATTTATCTCTGACATGTTTTCGTTGTATCCTCTTAGGAAGTAAGAGCACTCTCCAATCTGGAAGGTGAATCAAGAATAAATTATGTCAGGATATCACCAGGTGTGATTGTATGTTATTCCGACTCTCAGTGTGCAGTCTGCTACTATAAGGAAGCAGATTTGACAGGAAATAAGAACCTCATGTTGTCATGGGAATAGACAACGTAATAGACTGGTTGGCCACAGCATAAAAGGCTGATACCTGTTTTGAGGGTTGGCTGGTTCATATGAGTCATGGCTCATGGGTGATCCAGTCATAAGTGGACATGTCTAAATTTGGGGGTAGATGCACCTCGAAAACCTCGAGGACGCATTGGGACCTAGTAACTGCAACCACATTCCCAGGTAATCAGGAATATGTCCACAGACGTTATGTTGTGTCAAATCAGTATGTCACTCACCTGAAGGTTCACACAAATACATAAAAAGTGCTTACTGTGTGCGGACGTGAGGCCTACAGTTTTTACAAAGAGCGCTTGCCCTCTGTTTGATAATCCAGCTCCAAATTAGGTTGGGAAATCAACAGACTTAAAAGAAGCGGCCGCTTTGTAAGTAAATGGGTGAACATGGTGTACAAGAGAATTGTTTTAAGTAAACCGGTTCATGTTTAGCATGCAATTTGGTTCTGTAAATGGGCGAATTCTGTCATGCTCGAGCGCTCTCTGAATGCTTGAATACTCCTTTAATAGGTTGCAGCAGATTGAGCTGTGATGCTTTCCAGCTGAGACATTTTTGGGTCAGAGTTACTTTTTTTTTCCCTCTCTCTCTCTAATAATTGCTTTGATCACAGGGATAATTAGGTTTTCCTCTTTTTCTCAGCTGAAATCACACGTTGGCACACGCAGGCACCTGCTCGCACACATTTCTCCCCTGTCCTTCGGTATACGGCAGGGTTTGTCAACTGGCGGCCCCCGGGCCACATCCGGCTCACCAAAGCTTCCGTTCCAGCCCGCAGAATATAAATGAATTCAGAAAATGTGAGGAGGAAAGAAATGCGCTCCGGTATTTAGGATATCTAGCATTATTTTTTTTTTCTTCCTTTTGAAGCAACCCCAAAAATAGTTGAGATGGAAATTGTTTTATTAGGAATGATTTACCAACCCCAAATAGATGTGCGTTTGGGGAATATCCAGCTTTCAAGGCAGCAATTTTCTGCGACAGGCCTCCGACTGCTCAGGGTGAGACTCTTTGGAAGTTGCGTGCCTCGTGTAATGGTGGCGCCTAAGATTGTATTCTTTAGCAACAGCGATCGTTTCATTGCAAATGAGGCACAGAGGTGTAGCTTTACTGAAAGTTGGCATGATGAACTCATATTTATCAGTCCATTCTTCGTTAAAGCTACAGTTTTCTACGTCAACTTTCCTCTTTGGGCTCTTTGGGAGAGACGTTCTTGCGCGTTTGGCACACAGTTCAAAAGGCTTTTCTTCCTGCTTCTATTCCTGCGAGCGTTTTCCACCAATCGGGACACCGATGGCGTCAAAACCAAACTGCAATTGTGTTTCATATGTTAAGTGTCTAGTTATCATTATGGATATGCCATGATTTTTAGGAGTCTGTTCACATGATATAGGCTAACAAAAATAACTTTCATTTTGCAACAAAGTGAACATATTAAACAAAAATAGGCTTTCTTTTTCTCCCCGTGCTATATGGTGATATTTCCCTTTTTTTTAAATTACACAAACAAAATGTTTTGGAACAACAACACAAGTGAAGTGCTGTTAGGTCAAAGATTTGTTGAAAACTCAATCTTCTTAATGCACTGTGCCAAGATAATGTGAATTTTATAGAGAACCTTCACTTTACCGTGTCAGGATAAGAAGCGATAATCTCTTAAAGCTGCCGTACTAACGGTTACCTATTTGTTGAACAGAGCTGGTCATGCTGTGCTCAAGGTGGAGACTTCTAAAAGCTAAATTCAATTACAACACACCCCACAGTGTTCCCTTCCTCCCCAGTCTTTTTATGTTAGAAGTAAAATCAAATTGTGCAGTGAAGATGATTCTTGGAGACACAAGTAATCTAGCAAGTTTTATGTTGTGTTTGTTTTTAAAGTTGGTAATGAAAGATTTGGGCAACAAAAAGTCATTTATATAATTTATTTCCATATGTCTGTGTTAACCACATATTATTCTGAGGTGAAGTAAATGTGCAGTTAGCAGAAAAGACATTTCTTTATTATAAATATGCAAAAACTTTGGACCACCGTAGCAAACAGGCTTATTTTTTGGACACAACCGAGTTTCCCCTTCGGGAACATAAGCTATCAAGGCACTAAATATGCACTGAATGAAGAAAGTTTTTCCACAGGTTAAATTTTTTAAATGAGATTTTGCACGGTAGAGTTGGGAGAAGTGAGCTGTGTGGTTTGGGACTCTGTCTGTCTGTGTGTGTGTGTGTGCGCATTTATGATATCCACAGTGACACATGCACATTATAATCCAATTTTTGTTCTCACTGAGATTATGAGAATCCATGATTAAGCCCTTTACATGCCTTAACACTTGCTATAAATATTAATTAAATCATTCCACTATGCATAATCCAAATATTGATCATCCACACCTCCCCTACTTGAGCAATGTCCCATCTCACCATTCAGTATTGCAGGCTGCTTGCATGCAGCTGGACCCTGTAACCTCGGCGTGTGTTCACGTAATGCTGAGAGGTGTGAAGGCTAAACAAAGGCTGAGTATTTCAGATTAGAGCAGATGATAAAGTGAAACTTTAATAATCCCCGTGGGGAAACTGGGCCATTGCAGAAGTGTAGAATAGAAGATAAGAAAGAAAAGAACATGCTGTACTGAGGGTAAATGAGAATAAGTTAACATAGGGCATATTTGTTGGCAGCAGCAGCAGGTTAGAAGCGTCATGTTCATTTGGACCGAGCTTAGAACATATGTTCAAAACATATGCTCAGAGATGTGAGCCAACCACTTACAGATTTGTTTACGTACATGTAACTGTGTGCAATGGAGCTGCAAAGCTATAAAATAATCTTGTCAGAAAGTGGAGCAAGTGTTGCAGTTTGCAGCTTGTTCAGGTCACAGCGACAGGCTTACTCAGATTACGCGCTTGTCCAAACAATCGCCCCGCTGATCCGATCAGGACTGCCGTAGACGCACAGTTTGATTGCAGGCTGAATCTCTCATTATAACCTCGGTGTAACATAATCACATTTAATCGTCTGAGTCCTCATAAGAGCGTCTGATGAACTTTATTGGTCCTGGCAGCTAAATTGGGTCGTTACATTAACAGCCATTAGAGGTGTGTGTGTGTGTTTTTTTTTTTTTTTTTCGGCAACATGAAACAAACAAATTTTCTGATTCTGTGTTGATCCCTGAAGGAGGAATTAATCGTTCTGTGTGACCTTCAGTACACGGAAGCGATGTTTTAGGACAGCTAATGTTATACTAAAATTCAAGTAGGAGGAGAGTCTTTATCTGCCCCAAAGCATGCTCATCTGAATAGTAAGTGTTCTGTATTATTCTTAATTGTACGCGCAAAATGAATGTAGTTTTCTACTAACATGGAATGATTCAATATGTGCCCCTACAGACATCAATCCAACAATAACCGAAACAATACTGCCACTCAAACTTAATAAGAAGTTGTCAAATATTTGATCCTTTATTTGTTTGCTTATTTGTTTCTGAGAAGTTCCTGGAGTGTGAACCATTTACTTTTCATTTTTTCCAACTGTGAGCTGCTTCTCAATATCCTGTCGCATTGTGGGAGAATAGTGTCATCATCAGTAGCACGATCAAGAAGGTGGGTGTAGTAGCATACTCACAACTTTGAATACACGTAAATCTTTTTTGCGTAAACCCACTGCATGCTTAAAAATCTCAGTAATCCACTTAAGATGAATTATTTATACATATATTATTATTTTGTTCATTTTTAACATCAAACCGTTTCTACACATTAAAGCTGCCTTGATTGATTTTATGACCACATGGGGGCAGTGTGACCAGCCGTAATCAGAACATTGTTGTATTGTCTTTGTCTGTCTGCTGTTCGGTGCTGGGCAGGTAGTAAATAGTACGTTGATTTTTTTGTCCTGCTGAAGCTGGAATTGATGCTGACAAACAGTGAAATTGTGGGCTGTGAAACCAAAAGCAGTGAGCTGAACGAAGCTAAAATGCTTCAGAGATAACAATTGTAATCCTCTGTGGGCTCATGGCTACGAGCGACCTCTTTCACATTATTCAAAGTCATTTTTTCCATTGTTAATATATAAATATTGAAACCCACATACAGCTTTCAAGAGAGGTGTAGGGCGTGTTCAAATGTTAGTCTCAAAACACAGGGAGTGCCCATGTCGTCATCAATAAAATCTGTTTATGGTTGTGCAAACCGCACCAACACGCTGTTAATGTTTTCTTACCATTACAAATGTTCTGCATGAGTCATGGCCATTTTGATGCTGTTATGTGACCAAGCCTGTGACTTCTCGTGATACTATGAATGGCTGGCAAATAGGAAATGTTTGTCCATTACTATTCCTTACCATCTGCCACCTGATTGTACACTTACATTTTATGTCTTATTCCGCTGATGCTTTGAAACTGATGAGACATTGTGTTAAGGGAGCAGGACGGCGCACAGTCAAAAAGTATAATCAAGAAGCGTAAAATCATGATCGTTTGGTCTCTTAACATTTCCAGGAAAATAAAATAATAGTTTTCAGATTCCTGTTCAGAGGGTTGGGACATAATTTGACCTGTTGTGTGGCGTGAAAAAGGATATTCTAGGGCAGATGAAAAGTACTTTAAACTGTTCTTCACCCTTTGTGTGATGCAGGGCTGGAAGCTGGCTGCAGTCAGGTCGTGATAGATGGTAGATGGCAGTGGTTTGCTGTGATTGGAGCTTCTCTGGACACTTCAAAGAACCGAGCACGCACACAAAGAGCCTGATGGCCTCGAAATGATAGGTTTAGGTAGTTCGTGTATGATGTAGGTATTTTCATTTTATACATAAAGAGAACATGATGCTTGATAATCCACATTTCATTTGTTGGATTGCTTTCTCAGAGGAGGACCTGATCTTTTCAGATTCCGATGCATCGGAACATCAGAGCATTCTTCGTTCAAGCGAAATCCCTTTCTAAGCTCTAACCACAAGACGCCGTCCTCTCGCGTCATAATTGCTGCAGTATCTTTCATGCCACCACAGACAACTTAGGGAAGCTGAAGACGGTGCGTGAAATAGCTGCCGTGTGTTTTTGTGCATACATGTGTGCTCGGGTCGCCGGCGGGTTTTCCACTCGTGAACAGCAGGCCTGTGTGAGCGAGCCCGGCCAGCACACAGCTCCCTGATTGGAGCCGTCAAAGCGAGGAGAATGGTGATTTCCACACCTCCTGCCTCACGTGTCTCACACATACATGGGCTCGTACACAAAGGGCCCTCTGTTATCTGTAGCAGGGGGATGCGAGAAATGAACTATGAACGATTAGAAAGTAGAAGAAGATTGCTTTTGATTAGCACTGTTTAATTAACTCCGTCAGCTGCCTGCCTGCTTCATAGCCAGGCCATCAACAATGTATGGCCTGACTGTCTGATTAACTCAACTTTGTGTGTGTGTGTTGGTGATATTTGATCTTGTAGTTTTTCTCATGAAAAAGAGATGAACCTTGCACCTCAGCTTCAATTTCTGCATGTGTGGCGCTCGCTGGGTGTGCATGTGTGAAAAATCTTTTTTTATGCGTGTTTTCAGTGATGTGCATGCTGGAAAGCAGCTGGCCGTCGCAACATATGAGTGACATGGAACGCCTCAGCGCAGTATGCTGCCAAGGTAAATTGAATGGTAATGAGTGATTGATAAGGGGGGGGATCAAAGGAGATTTCAAAGGTAAAGTAGGTATGAAGACATAGGGTGAATGAAGGTTGCATAAACTAGTAGGACGTGGTACAGGAAGAAAGACGCAACAAAGTCAAGCAAGAAAGAGACCAAATCAATACTTCATGAAAGACTCAACAAAAACAAGGACATGGGTTTTTTTTGGGTGGGGGGTTTAGATGAAAAGGCATGAAAGAAAGTTGGGGGCTCAACAACAGAAAGAACAAAGGGTGCAGAGCAGGAGCTAGGAGGGATGGTGCGATTTTCATAAGATAAGATTCAGAAGATCCCCAATTTCACAGTGGTGTGAGTGCCGCGGGTTTTTGCTGTTACGGCGTTACAAGGAGCGCTCCACTTGATTGCGCATTAGTCCTATTGTGGTGGGAGCCCTGCACATGTTTTATTTAGCAGGCTTTCTCCGGCTCGCCGAGCACCTCGGCTGGAGCCAGACGGACATTTGTTTGCGCTCCGGCCTGCTGTGGGCTCTGGCTCGCGGATGCAGAGCCACGTCTCCTTGCTGCTAATGGACGAAGCCGCATTAGTCAAGCGTGTCAGCCTCTGCCCTGCTTTCCCGACCTTTCACTTTTTACTATCGCCCATCAAAGCTTCCACTTTGGGGAGGATATGTGAGATTTGTCTTGAGGGTTAGGTCACAAGGCTTTTCTAACGTGAGATTTCTCCATTCCTGCCTTCTTCTGTCTTTGACGTGATGAGGAATGCAGTACGGGCTGTATACGAACCCGCTGCTATATGTAATGCATCTAAGGTGAAACTGAAGCCGTCTCCTTTCGTCTCTCTCCTTCCCCCCCGTCCTTCCCGCTGGTAGCAATGGCAGATGACGAGAGAGAGGGGATGTCTCAGCTCGTCCATGTTTCACCCTCCCATCACAGTTCTGCTGTGAATCTTTCTCTTAACCTCTTGACCTGCAGGCAGGAGGCACTTTGCAGCAGCTTGCCCTCTACACCTCGAGGACAGATGCATGGGAAAGACTTTTGCTTCAGACAGCAGTTTGTTCTGCAAGCGGTGATGTCCATCTGCTTCGTGGCTCAGAATTAGTCACTTCAATCTGCGAGTGAAAACAGCCCGAAATATGGAGGATGCTCTGAATGGAAAATTCCAACATCCCACTTATCAGGCACAAATACAAACGTCTGTCTATTTGAAACAGGTGGTACGTTGAAGACCGTAATTGATGACCTGACCTCTCTGACAAACACTAAAGATTCGTTAAACAGTAAAAATGTTTTCTCCTCCCCAAAAAGGCCATTCAGCTCATTTATTGACTTGATCTTTTGTTACTTTTCTGTTTCTTTTTAGACCCGTTTCTCTGTCTGTCCTGTGTTTGGGATCCCTTGTGGTCTGAGGGGAACAGTAGATCATTATCTATGTATGCTGGCCATCTTGCTGCTGCTCTCTCGGCTCTGCGCTCCTGGGAGTCTGAGGCAAAACTCAAGGCAACAAAAGGAAGGTCTCAAAACAGGGTGGAATGTTTGGACATTGGAATTCAGTAATGCCCCGACTTAATTGCCAGTGGATAGTCCCGTACCAGTGTTTTCAGTTTCTTTGATGAGATATAAAAGGTAGCCTTGGCAACGATGAGCACATATTATTGTTCATAAAGGTCTTGTTCTGCCACCTATGGGCGACGTGGGCAACACTACAACTCCAAATGTTATTAAGCTACTTTTTGCATGATTTTTTTGTAGAACCGGTATTGGACACAAATTATTATTCTGAGTTCAGTTTCTGGGGAAATTCTCAGTGTGGAGATGCAGCCACTGGCCTGCGTGCGTGCGTGCGTGGACATCCCCACTAAACTGGCTGACGGTCTCGCACTGTGATAATTAATGAGAGATGTTCCCGGAGTTGCACACACTCAGGTGAACACCCAGAGAATGCACACTGGGAATGGGACAGGGCAGCACAAAACACACACTCTAATAAACAGTTTTATAATATGATCTGATACCTTTCCTGCGGCAGTTGCAACACAGCATACAGTACAGTGCTCGTATGTAACTCAACATTTCTGAAATTTTCGACATGACACACACACACACACACACACACACAGAGACACACAAACAGCTGCTTGGGAGTTTTGCTCAGTTTTTGTTATTACAGACCAGCTGTCAGTCCAATTTCCTAGAGTCAGGAACATCTGTGTTCTCTCTCTCCTCTCCCCCCCCACCCTCTCGTGTGCATGTGTCATTATTAAGAGCCTATCAATGGGACAGGTTACAGAAATCCACCTTAAGGAGGAAAGAAACCTCAGAGCTGAGGCAAATTGGTATCTCAGGAGCAACCGTCAGCAATCCTGTGTGTGTGTGTGTGTGTGTGGGGCAGTGTTTGTTTGCCACCTTTTATGCCCTTGTTCCCATTTTTGTGCGTGTCTTCTTGGATTCCTCTCTCACTGTGGAAGTGCATCTTTTGGTATTATGTATGTGTGTATATTTTTGCTCTGGGCGTGTGTGTATGAGTGTGAGTGAGTTTTCTAGGCTATTAGGCTGCTGACTGAGGTATACAGTACGGTGCTATTCGTTGGTCAAAGATAAGCTTGGGGATTGCTGTGCTCCTGGGCCCTTTGCAGGAGCCATGATAATGCGTTTCTGTCAGCCTCTGTGTGTGTGTATTTGTATTTGTGTGTGTGTGTGTGTGTGTGCATATGTGAGTTCATGTCTATGTACAGCCTTCTTTATGTGTGTGTGGGCTGGTTTGCTTTCTCACTGTGCCAGTAATTGTAGGTTGTAGCGTGACAGAACGTTGGCATTTAGGCTTCTAGTCTGTATCTCTATATACTTTGTGTGTACCTGTGATCTGTGTTTTTGTTCTATTAAGGCATCTAAATTAATACTGAAACAATAAATCAATAAGTATTAAAGTAAGTTAAGTAATTGATCAAATAAAAAATGCCAAATGTGATGATTTGCGGGTTTCAAGTAGAATAAGTGGAATCCCATTGGGTATTTAAATCCTCACAATCCATCCTTCATGAAAGGCCATTCCACAATTTTTTTTTATTTCAACGTTTTGGAAGTATTTTTCGGGGGCATTTCCTACCTTTTTTTTTTCTCATTTGATAACGCCAGTAGAGCGATGGACTTATCTCGATCATAGTCAGCGTGTAAACCTCTAAGCTGTAGGGGAGTATTTCAAAGCTGATATATATATATATATATATATTTGAGAGATGAGGATATGGTTCTCTTACTTCTTGGTTGCCTAATTGTAACTCTGCAGAATTCTCTGTGAAATGATTCTCTCCCTCATAATGAATGATTTCCATTGAGCTGGTGGAAAAATGATTTGGAAAGGTTTTTTTTTTTCACTGTAACTTTATCCAGACCCAACTCTCCTTTCCCTCAGCAAGTATTGCCAAATTGCCTTTGAGTAAGGCATTAGCCCACCCTCACACCACACCACGCTGCTACACCATGCTGATAATGCGTGTGTGTGTGTGAGTGTGTATACCTGCAGTCCACTTTAACCGTCGGTGCTCTTATTTTTGTGCCCTTACCTGCCAGGGATTCTCGGAAGCTTTATTCCCTGCGGGCCCCATTTGGCACTACAATGAGCCGGCCTCCTTCATCAATACCTGCCTCACTCTGTCTAGACATTCAGACACTTGCTTGGGGTTCAGTTCTTTTTCTAATCACAGTCCAGCTGTATGTTTTCTTAAACTCCTCCCTGAAGACCCATCGTCACAAGTTTATTTGAACTTTCGAACGTACAGAGCTTCTGTCTCTGTACCTTATTTTCCCTCTGTCTGCCCGTGTCTGCCTCCCCCTATCCTCACTGTGTTTGCCGCTGTGTGTGGTGGCAGTGAGCGTTAATTTGCTTTTTGCAGAGGTGAAAAAAAACAATCCCGTCTCTCAACAGCCCCTCCGCAAAAAGATACATTCTCCTAAGTTCTGCCATTCTTCGCTGAGGGAACCCGATTAGTTGATGTTTATTGGCTCAGAAGTGGCGCTTAAGGCTTTGCCGTGATGACTTTAGCTGGTTAGCGAGCTGCAGTAGTGCAGAGAAACAATAAGCCCTGTCTGAACAGAAAGTCGGAGTAAAACAGACGATGGTGAGAGAAGGGGAGTTTATCATTTTGACGGACCAGTAAAAAGTCTTTGCAGAAGGACAAATGTGTCAGCTTCAGTATTTCATACTGTACATACAGTACAGTGTGCATGTTTGTGTGTCTCTCCGTGGGTTTGTGTTTGTATACCTCAGCTCTCCCTGCGTGATTTCTTTTGTGATGTGCTCGACTCCCACCCACTTCAGTGTGTGGCATTAATGAAATAAAATAGAGATTCATGGCTCTTTGCTGGCTGGTAATGTGTATATTAAATAGATCTGCTCCTTCCTGTGTATTGTTCTCTCGCTGCTTGAACAAAAGCAGGAAACGGCCGCAGGTGACGCACCTCGTCAAGTCGACACAATGTGCGTAATTGGCAGAAACCCGCTGTTTGTAATTGGTTGTGAAAAGGATTTATCCTTCACAGTGTGGTTTTTTTTTCTTCTTTTTTTTTTTGGGACACATGACAGTATTTGTTTAAACGTGGCTGTGCTCTCTCTGTCTTTGCTGCAGCTCTGTCAGTGTTGCAGTCGTGTGAGGACCAGGCCCCCGTCCCGCAGAATAAGTTCATGGGTGACATCGAGGAGCTGGCCGCCGGCTATGAACGCAAACTCATCGAGGTGAGTGCTGTCTCTTTTTATTCCCTCTACTGTGTGTTAGTCGTGATACTCGTCAAGGAAGTGCCACAGTTCTGTGTTCGGCATCCCCGGTGAGTAACATTATCATTTTAATTAAATTGGAGTTTTTTTTTTTAAGTACTCTCTACAGCATTTAAAGGAACAGTTCAACATTTGGGGAAATACTATTATTCACCTTGCTGCTGAGAGTTAGATGAGGAGATCGATGCCGCTCTCATGCCTGAAAGCTAAATATTAAGCTACAGCCAACAGGCGATTAGCGTAGCCTAGCATAAAGAGTGGAAGCGGGGGAAATGGCTAGCGTGAAGCCTGCCTACCTCACAATACTGATGAGGCAGTTAGAGACTGGCGAGCTAAGAAGCAGTCTGGCTCACAAGTCATCGTTGTGGCTTTTACATACAAAATATAAAAAGTACTGGTTGACAGATTCATGTTTTTTTTTTTGTTTTTTTTTTTTATGAAAACAGAGCAAGGCTAGCTGTTTCCCCTTGTTTTCAGTATTTATGCTAAGCTACACTAACTGTTTGCTGGCTGTAGCTTAACTTAGCTTACGGACATGAGAAGGTGGTATCGATGTTCTTATGTAACTCTTGGCAAGAAAGCCAACAAGTAATTTTTCATAAAATGTCAAACGTATCTTAGTGAAATTCAGTGTGACGCAGTCATGTAATTACCATTTAGTAACAAACCAGGTTAAAACTATTTGTTTCTTTAGCACTCCAGTGTTTTCTCAAACTTTTAACCTCAAGAGGAAGTTGAGTCGTCAGTCCAAGGTTTATCCTGTTTGCTTTACTGAAGAGGATAAACATGACTGTTCCATCTGAATTTCACTCTCTGTATCATCTGCCAGTGCCAGAACCTCAAACAGCGTTCGCTCTGTTTGCTGTAGATGAATAGTGCAAGTCCCAGCTGCTGCCACACAATGCAGAAAGCAGTGTAGGGGCCACTAATCTTGTCATTTAATTTATATGCGGTAATGATTTATTGATGAAACAGAGCCACTTGGAGGTTTGCACGGAGAAATGCCTAAATTGGTACATTAGAAAGCAAAGTTAAAGAAAGAATGATAAAACATGTTTTTAGGTGCTTTGGCCTTGTAAGGGCTGCGCAGTGGAATGGATTCTCACCAAGCTACTCTATCTAAATAAAGCAGAGTGTTGTACTTTCTGCAGCTGCATTGATTTAAAACAAACTCTTAACAAGAGCTATTCCCTTAGCAGGCTCTTATGAAAAATATCGATTGCAGTGCATGGCGAGGATCTCTAATAACTGGGCATAATGTTTCCAACTGCGTGACGGATGATGGGAGTTGTGTCCAGTTTCCTGTTAGTCTGACCAATGAGGAAACACTCGCAGTTAAAGTGACACCGGCAGAGGAAAATAAAGGCAACGTCTGTGCATTCTAAAGGGTAGTGAGGTGTGGGAGGAGTCTACATGAATTATTAATCCACGGTTTTATATTTCTTTAATAAAAAATAATTCCGCCTGTGTTTGCCCAGACTGTTTTCATTTCTTCATCCATGTGTACATATGTGTGGTGCATTTTTAATGCCGTTTACTTATTTATTTGTCCATTTCCTTGGCTGCCGGTCTCGATGGGACTTTTTCACAGCGAGCCTGGATCGGTGTGGGGCACAATCGCATCACCGGCTCGCCGCTGGTCGCAGGCAAGAAGCCTGTCGCGCAGAACAGTGTTTTCCTCATCCCAGATTTGTAAGACGTCGTCTAGCAGAAATATGGTAAAATGTGAAAGTGGCTGTGGTGGCAAGGCTGGCTGTTCAGCTAACGATATCAGCAAGTGTCTTAACCACAGAGGAGATACAGGATCTTGTTTGTATGAAATGGGGGAAGGGGGGATGTATAATTAATTTGTGTTAGTGTGTGCATGGACTCAGGGTCAGGAGCACTACCGTCGGATCTGACGTTAGGATTCAGAAATCGTGCCGTTTACATGAGTAGCTGTCAGCTGCAGCCACCGAGACCAAATCTGACCTGCCAAGTTATTGATTTTTGAAAATGTCACATCGAGCCTTGTCGGATACACACAGGCCTGCCAGACAAATAAATATTGGACAGGGCTCAGCCTTCATTAACCTGGGAAACATGTCCGTGTTTGTGACCTAGTTCAGTTTTAATTTAATGATGCTAATGCAATGTATTGACTTTGACATTGTTTATATTTGAGCCAAATCTCAAGGCACTCCATGCTCCTTTCTCCTCACCCACTTCCATTCCTGTGTCTTCCATGGCTGTGCACAGGGCAATAAAGCCTCTCAAGATAAATGACCTAAATGAAAGTAATTTAAAAGTGGGGTTGGGGTAGGTGTCGTTGGAGTAGATGTGTCTTCCTTTCTAACATTTTCCCCACCTGATTTCTCTTATCGTTCATGTTTTCCTATTTTACTTCCCTTAGTTTTGCTCAACCTTAAACCCATATTTAACCAAACTGACCAGGACCGTAGCCTGATATGGAGCAGTGACTTGAGGAGGAAGCATTTATTTTTACCCTCCGATGACACCAAGCTTCTCAGTCCTTTGCTTCACAGCTGTGACAGTGAGAAAGTGATATGAGGTGTGTCCGCGCATGTATTCACCAGACGCTCAAAACTCCTTGTCCGGATGAGTGGGCTTCCTCACATGAATCTGCATGGATGTCTGATCTAAGTGGGTTTAAAAAGCTATCAGAGTAGGAAGGTACTTGAACGTATCCCAATGGGCCGGTGCCTGAAATAAAATGAAAGGGAAGGCAATGAAATGCTGAAAAAAGGAAATGAGTGAAAGACGGATGGATGCAGAGTGAAGTGAAACAACTCGAGGTGGATGGAAGCATACGCTGTCTAATTTTCAACTTTTTTTTTTTATTGTCTGAGTAATAAAAACAAATTACATAATGCAGTTAACATGTCCACTGAGGTTTCTGAGAAACAGCAAAACTGCATGACATTGATCCGTGAGTCCCGAGCGATAACGAAGAGGTGGGCAGGTAGTGATGTAACACATCAGAGCGCACAGGCTGCTGGTGTCAGGCTGAAGGTGCACAGCCTGCAAATCATGCCCGTTCGCCAGCATTTGACTGTTCATTTTTAATTGCATTTTTAATCAATTGTGAACTTAAATGATAACACCGTGGATTTGGCATTTTGTTATCATTATTGTATGCTGTGCCCTTTGTTGTAGAATGATGTCAGGGTGCTGTCAATATTGTTGTTGTCAATGTCTTTCAGTTGTCACAGGCTCGGAATAAATTGCCAAAGTTATTAAAGCAGCCGCAGGCGAGCGAGCTGAAAACGATGAAGGAGGGAGTCCTAGAGATGGAGGATTGCTCTGCTGTGGTTTTTAGATGAAACGGTGACAAAGGTAAAGAGTACCTGTCCTCGTGCGGATTTGCGGATTTGCAAACTCTCCTGACATGCCGAAAGCTACTTCTGGTCATTGCGAAAGAGACGTTCAGGGACTCTTCTCGGGTGAAGTCAGGGTATCTTTGTGTTTTTAGAAAACTAATTAAAATCTTTTTTTTATGAACTTATTAATGCCACCTACTGCTGCTAGTGTGCAAAATCTGGCAACAGCTGTAAGTCTGACTGAATATAACTATGAATATACGCTACATGTGCGACCCCTTGATATCGCGTGACAACCGAACCAACACTATGACAGCGGAGCAAACTCCATTTGCTCATGAAGACTGAGAGATGCGATCAAAAGCTCGTGGAAAAAAAGCTTGTTAGTGGACCTTGAGTTAAGATTATTATGACGAGCTACTGCTCCCACAGTCGAGATTAAACTTTCACGCTCTAATGAAGAAACCTTTTAATAGAAACTTAACTAAGTCTTTAGGTTTGTGAAAAGAAATTGGACTGAAACAAACTGTTATTTACTTGCTTGTGTGTTAAGCTTAATGGGGACAACTGGAAGTACATGTACTGTAATATAAACTCCGTAATTTGCCCTGAAAACCTTTGTTCTCAGTCATCTTCTTACTATTGAGTTACGAGTCCTCCATAAACACACGATTTTCAGTCAGAGGTTGGTGTGCTCTTTTCACCAGATACACATTTAGTGCAAATTTTAGGCGAACTTGCTAATTAATGTGCGTTTCCGTCCCCTACTGTTAAACGAATATGAGGCATTGGCAACGACATTTCTATTAGTTTCATGTACGTTTGAGAATCGCGCCACTCTCCTTATTAATCTGGTGTTTATGTTTGCTAATGTCATTTCTTCAGTGGACATTTGAGTCACGTGCTTCAATTATGTCATGATTTATTCGCCGAGCCTGTTTCCATTGCATTTTGTTGCATTTTGCATTTATCAGTCTTATCCAATATTTCAACTTCATTTTTTTATGCACAAATTGAAACTGTGCATAAAACCGTGTGGAGGGAAATGCAATTACGGTTTTAAAGTGAGCGTGTTGTCACGTACCTCTGTGCGCAAATCAGCATTTAGCAACATTTGAATATCGGATGAGAGTTGGTGGTTTTTTTGATCGCTGTCCATCTGATCAAAGCACACCCACACGGTCCTGATGAAGCAGACTAGCTGTGATGAATAATACCTAAAGATGATGTTTTCTGCTTTTATTTAGCTTATTTAGTTATAAGGGTTTTCAAGGGCTTTGAAGATACATCAAGTAGATTGTGTGACTTATCAATCTCTGTTGATGACCATCTAATTAAACCGGTCTAAGATCCAGGTTACTGTAGCGCAGGCACATTTTCAACTTCGGTTAGCCGGCTAATTAGAGCAGAGATCCTTGCGCCTCAAATTGAGGCCTCATTACATCATACAGCAGTGCTTTAAACTAGCTCGTGTGTAGCTCAAGGGCTGGATCATCCTAAACTATATTATTCAGCAGACATCTGACTAACATCCAATAAACAAACAGACTCTAACTACATTAGGAGTCTTGTGACTATGCTGTTACAGTTACAGCAGATCATCCTTTTTTTTTATGTTTTGTTTTTTTCCCGTGGTGTATTTTTATATCTGCTGTGTTGTATTGATAAGTAGAGATGTGGGTCGAAACTTCCAGTGGGATCATGGATTCTCCCTTTGATCCACAAGCTCATTAATTAACCATAGACAACATCAGGAACAAGAACAACAATTACAAGCCACCCGACTCAGAAACTCCTCTGTTCAGAGAGGAGACGCAGTAATAACAGGGGGAATATGAACGATATGCCTGTATAATGCCTGTTGTCTTTGTAATGCAAGTGAATGTGACTCTTGAAAAGCCAAAATACTGCATAATGTATGCTATTCTTCTCAGAGTAATGGAGGTGAATCTGCTTTGAAGTGTCCGCACGTGCTCCGAGTACAGACGCCATCCTCGGCCTAAATGGACTAATCATTTCAGTGTTTGTTACAATCTGTGGGCAGTTAATTTAATTCTGTTCTTGAAGACCTACAGCACTGTAAAATCATCACACCGGTATTAAAATGTAATGTTCCTGCTATGGAGCTTGAAGATGTATGGTGTGAAAGTCTGTTAAAAATATGTCTAACTTGATTAACGGACGTTTTTGCCATCTTTGTAGTCTGCTCGCTAAGCTCCAACTCTTTTACTTACTGTTGCGTTGCCTTTCGTGCTTTTCACTCTCGCACATATACAGTTTACAATGAAATAAACTGTATATGTCGTTCCTTGGCCTTGGAAGTAATGCTCAATTTCTACTGTGGTGACCAAGCTGGTTAGCCTGGTTTGGTTTTGGAGAGGCTAAAAAACACACGCCACCCTCCAAACTCTCCTAATGAAGCGTGTTGCTATTGCTACAGTCCCGTGCACATTGCTTGCAGCATCCAGAGAAATCCTCATTTGCTCTAGTTATGGTTAATAAGATATGATCACTGTTAAACCATCATACTGTCCATGTTTCATCATCATAGGAGGACAGATTCGTGCACAAACATGTGAACACATACATTTTTCAATGTGTTGCGATTATCTATAGCTGCCAGCTGACCTTTAATCCTCCATCTTCACACTGGTCCTGTCAGTGTGTATTAAAATGTGGGTTTATGATAGTGAAAGGGACTACTTTTTGAATGTAATCCTAATCTTAATCTGTCCAAGTACTTTTGGCTCGTGTTGACTGGGAGAACATGCACTAAGAGAGGGCTTTAGTTCTCTCAATGTTCATTGTTGTGATGAAAACACTCTAAAATTAAAGCTGACATACTGCACTTTAACATTGTCATCGCTGCAGCGTTCCAAAGTGATAATACTACATCACCAAAAAATGTGCGATCCAAGTGCTCATGGAGCTCGCTGTGTGATGCTGCAGTGACAAAGAGCTACGCCTGTACCAGGGGCCAGATTTAGCCTTTTCTATAAACTCCCATTTATGTCTTTTCTGTTGGTCCATCTGCCGCTCTCATGTGCTCACACTTCTTAAGTCATCTCACTCTGTCTGTATCTTTTTATTTTTTCACCTCGGTTCAGAGTGGACAGCACAGCTTGTCATGTCTATATCGGGTCCTTTCTGCCCCCCCCCCCCATCTCTCAGCCATGTCTCTTCCTGTTTAGGAGCAGCTGTGCTGAAGTGAGCCAGAAACACAGATAGAGACACGAGCTGTGTTTAGATTTACAGAGTAACCCAGTATTGGCCGTATTCTCTTTCTCACCCAGTTTAAGATGTTTAAATTAACCTCTGATACCGTGTGACTGGGTCTCCCTTCCGCCATGCATCGCATGGTGTCCTGCCCACTATGAAATGGCCCCAGTTGTAATATGAACACTACGAACAACCTGCCATTAGGTTTTATGTAACATCACAGCACACGCTAACACATCCTGAAGATGTCATTTTTTAAAGAAATGTTTGAGTTCAATTAGAGAGGAGACAAGCGCCAAGGGTTACTTTCACACAAGAGTATTTACATCAGAAAGATTTAAATTGGACTTTTGGGCTGTGTTTGGTGGGTTCATGTGAAAACTTGAGATGAGTTATGGAATGATACATAAGGTTGAAAGAATGCTAAATCAGAATAGTAATTTCAGGAAATTTTGCAACCCTGTATGGATTTGTGAGGCTCTATTTGTGTGTGTTGTCATTGTGGTGGCCTAGTTATCTAAAATAGTTACCAAATAACAGTCACGGTAGTATGGGTACCAGTCTGGCACCTGATCTTTGTTTGATGTTAGTGTTTCAACTTTCAGCAGACATGTCTGAAAAATTATTCTTAAAAGAAGTGTTTAGTGGTTTCTTAAGGCCAGCAAGCAGATTTGACGTTGAACTTCCTTAGTGAAATGTAAACATGGGAACAGTGAAATGAAAATGAAGTGCGCAAAATATAAAATGTACAAAAGTTAGTTTACATTGCTGCACCTGATTCTGTATCTTCTACTGTAAACAAAGCATCCGCGTCACGCTGCAACTCGGCTTTACAGGCCTCCACCCCACCTGAAACCTCAATCAAATTAAAAACAGAAAGAATGGAGGTGTGTGTGTACTTAACCGCAGGGTCTCCAATTCGGGTCCAGACAGCCGCCCCTGATGCATGCCTCTCAGTCTGTCACCATAGCAGCTAATAAAACCTAATTTGTCATTAAAAACAAATGCCTGCTTACATAGGATGCAGCCCCCCTTTCCCACTCTGTCTCTCCACTTTTTTTGCCCCTCATGTGATGTCTGATGTGTTTTCATATTCTCTCCTTCCTCCTGAACTCATTTTGCTCCACCCCATTCATCGTATGTGTCCCGTCTAATTAAGGTTATTAGGTTTCGGGTCAGCTATACCACGGCTGCAGCCAGGGCTTTCTTAGACTTTTTTAAAAAATTTAGGCCAGCTCAGCTCAGCTTGGTGCGCGGCTCAGATCAGATCATACACTGGGGGAGAGGAGAGGAAGAGGCACAAAGAGATTCAGTAAAGATGGGAGGGGAGCGCAGAGGAGGAGGATAAGGCGTGTGTGTGTGTGCATGTGTGATGGAGTGTTTATGTGAGAGCGTCCGGTCAGCATCACTTGGGTGGCAGTTAGCTGTGATGACTCCAGCGGTGCCAACGGTTGCATCATACCAAACCAACCCTGCAGGCCAGACAAAGTGTTGGCAAACAACAGTTTGCATCAGTGCTCTGCTTCTGTCCCATTTTCAGTAATAACAGGTAAAAAGACTTTCACTCTAAATGTGTCACAGATTAAATAATCACCACTATTTTCACAAGTTTGAACCGTTTAAACCTGAGCTGACCCTTTACTGTTTGTAATACAACAAAAGTAAACTTGAAATGCTTTTGTATTTACTTTTTAAGCTGTAGAGTTCCCATTTGTAGTGTTGCATGAACTAAATAACACCAATTTGTCTTTGTTATAAAGAGAATAACCAACATGCACGGTAATGTTTACTGCAAAGCAATTCAATATGTAGTACATTTGTGATTATTACTCATATTGAGGTCAGATCATTGAATTACCTTTTGCTTTCACAGTTAAGCTTCAGCTGTCTTACTTTCACTTAGTTAAACTAAGTATACTGTGAACAGTACAAATTATATTTATTAGGCTTAAGTAGCAAAGTTCCAAAACATGGAAAGAGTTAGTCTAGTTTCAACTTCTTCAGCCAACAGCCAGAGTTACCTTTTTATGTTTTGTAAACCGAGGGAAAGTATATGTATACAGTGTGTTTATACTGTAGTTTTGGCCAGATAATTTATCTGATTTCCCCATTCTTGAAATGGATCCAGTGACCGTTTGCCATGTTTATTTTTACATAAGAAAATCGAATTGATTGAGAAGTAACTTGATTCTTGCAATATAACCAATTACACTTCTGGGTTTGGCTAATTAAAGGATACCCCTGTGACGTTATGTTTACATTAACTGTTCCTCACCAAAAATGCATTGTGTGTGTTCTTGACACCTAACAAGCATACTGAATACACTTTCTTCCTTATAATACATTTGGAAAGATGTGTTTTTTTTTTTAAAAGTGTATTATGAAACCTGCATTGTTTACCTGTTTGCTAGCCAGCAGCACTTCTTCTTCCCTGCCTCTTGTGGCACGTCTTTTCACAGTACCGCCACCAATCAGTCAATCAGTGGATCGGCATTAAACTGGCAGCAGGATTGTGTGTCACATTGCTAGTGTGTGTGCATATTGTATATGTTGTTGTGCATGAGATGCACACGAAAAACAGTTAGAGGGTACCTTCATACCTTCCATACTTACAAGTTCCTTGCATTAGTGGGCTACAGTAATTAAACCCACGACAAGGACATTGTACAAGTTACTAGCTGCATAAACTGGTAATTTACTACTATCTCCAGTTCCTAAGCTCGGAAATACCCTTGACTACTTCTCATGGATCAATAAAAACAGCAGTTGCTGATTTTTGCCTGTCCCAGTTCCCCAGGCAGAATATTTCAGCACATTCTAGTCACTTTTGGTCTTTGATTGTAGGATGGCCTTGGGAGCTCCCTGCCTGAGCCACACATCCATGGCTTCAAGGCTCCAGATAGGCTGTCAGGCTCCTGCTTTGGTGACTTGTTGAGCTGTCGGGTTTATTTTGATGTTTTTATGGTTCCACACTGAAAGCTTTTCAACTTGAAGCTACACTGGCTTGAAGGAATTTGTAAGCCAGTCCATCACCTTTAAGACTAACAAGTTCCTGGTTGTGAGTGTCAGGAGAAAAGACTCAGTGAAAGTAGACCACATCACCCCTGTTCTCCCGAACCGCCGCTGGCTCACTGTCCCGCAATTTAAAGTCGTTCTCCTCACTCATAAAGCCCTCCATAACGAGGCCCCCTCCTACCTCACCGACCTACTCCACCAGCACCACCACCACGCTCCTTCCCACAGCCTTCGCTCCTCTGATGCCAAATTCGTCTCTCCACCACTCAGGACCAAGCATCAGACCTGGAGCTGCCCCCTCCCTCTGGAACGCCCTCCCCAAACACATCCGAGACTGCACCGATCTAACCATGTTCAAATCACTAATCGAAACTCGCATCAAAGTGTGATTAATGTCGAGCATAACGCCATATGCTTTTTGCTCTTTACGACCATTTTAACTGATGTATTGTTTCTACTGTCAGAATAAATATCATCTCTCTAGCTTGTTCGTTAATATTTGTTTGTATGCCATGTTGTTTGGGTCCAATTTATGTCATTGTCATGTTATCTTTGTGTATTTCTTGTCCAAATCATGTGTGCAGTTAAACTAAACTCTAAACCTAACTCATTCTGACAGTGCCCTTTTGCTTGTGCACTCTCCATAATCACCTTGTGCTGTAGCTGTATCGTGTCTCTTTTTTTGTTTTCTGCCACTAATTAGCGCTTGTCCTGCGGATGTGTATTGGCTGATGCGAGCCTTTTCGGTGGCCTCGACTTGAAAACTGACTAATGCCCATTGCATGCGAGGACCAGGCATGAGTGAATGGACAGTGAAACCTGGTTGTGCATCTTAATGACCCCGCGTTAAGAGATGAGCTTGCCTTTTTGTTTTTTTTCTTTGCAAAATTAACATGGACATTCTCAAATACACATTCACACAAGCCAACACACATGTGCATGCACATACACGTACTATACTGTACATGCAGACACACACACATGCACAGCCAGGGAATGACAAACTGATTAGCTCCCTCTCACTGAGAATTAATTGGGTTTCTTCACGCTTAAAATTAATTCCCTCTTTTAATAATGTTCTATTTAAGAGTCGGGCGGCTAAATAAATAGAGATGATGAATGGCTGGCGTGTTGAGGACATTCGGAGTGTTTTAGGGTGCAACCGTGGGGTCGAACTTCCGGTTCCCTGGCTTGAAAATGACAGGAGGCCACGTGTCTGGCGAACCCGGGAATAGACTCACCTTAAAGGTGTGTGTGCTTGGTTGTCCCTTTCAGTTTTGAAACAAACATCAGGGTTTTTTTCAGGATGCAAACAGAAACAATTGAGCTGGAGTCGGTTACGTTTTATCTTCTGAGATTACCATCAGCTGTGTTTTATTGCTTTGCGGTCCTATCTGATCCTGAGATTCCTGAAGTCTCAGTTGTTTAGGGACATGTAGATATCGACTAAGCACACTGATGTATCTTTTGATGAAGTCAAAATAAAGTGTGGCAAGGCAGGGGATCAGCCGAGCCCAAGAGTTTTGATGCATTTTGATTCCCATGGTCTCAGTCTAAGGCTACCCCAGGTTTTGATGTGTGAAATACTTCTGTTATTTTCCGGTATTTCTCATCTTTCAAGTAATAAAATCTACGTAAAGATAAAATGATTATCTGCTGCAAAGGACGGTGAGCCTTCCAAAGTCCCAGACTTGTTGCTACCTCTTTACTTTATACTTTGGATGGATTGCTGCCTGTAGAGCTCAGGGTTTTTTTGACAGTGGAGAGACTTAACAGCCTGCCTGAGGATGCACACATTGTTATTCACTTGAAAACTTGAAACAAAGACCGCAGACTGACACAAATCAAAGCTGGCTCTCCTTGGTAAAACTCTGTCATTATAGCAGCTGTTGCGTTGATGAGAGGAATTGATTGATTACCAGAGACTCCATTAACTAGTGTTGTTATGCAGACAATGGTGGCTGTTAGTGTTTTTTTTCATGGTATGTTTTGTTTTATTTTGTGAGAGCGGTTGTGTATTATAGTTGTTTGATGTCACATTGAAGGCTTTATAATGTTAATTAGATTCTGCCTGTTGAACACACAATTAATTGTAATTATGTCTTTTGTCCGGTGTGTTTAACGTTCTCCCTCACTCCTCTCAGGTTTCCTTAATACAAATCAAACAGATTAGTTTATGCGGTGAACGCCTTTGCCTGTCTAAAACCTCTGCTGCAGTGCACCATATACTTTCGATTAAAAAAGAAAAGACATTAAGCATGCTGCGGCAGATAATAGAAGCAGCGTTATCTGAAGAGACAACACGAGCAACATTTTAGCATCCCCGCCTAATATAGCGATGCCGTGTGAAAGCCGTCATATTTTAAGGCAAACGCACAGCAGACCTCCTGATTCGGAGTGTGATCTGTGCTGCTGTGGGTGACTGCTGCGTTTGAGAGTGAGGACTCACTCTGATTCTGCTTGTGCCCTCCGGGGGGGGGGGGGGGGCCCCGCGGGGGGGGGGGGGGGGGGG
>JAVQJF010016177.1:0-47949 GCA_036023855.1 Gadopsis marmoratus | reverse complement strand
CTGCACTACGCCCCTTTTTTAACCCGCTTTCCCTTTTTACTTTCCTCTCCCCCGCCTTTTCTCCGCTTACCCCATACAGAACCCCTCTCCCTGGCTCGAGGCTGTCCCTCTTCGGTCTGTTAAATCAAGTCGAAAGCCTATTAGCATACTAATCCACAATAAAAGCTCCAGATCTCCTGGGCTATATTTGTCACATCCCAGAGGTCCAATCAGACATATAAGGAGGTGTTGATATCCTATAGCAAATTTAACCGATTTGCTTCAGCGTTAGACTCTGTATATAAGCTTGTGGTGATCAGACGCACAACAAATCCTCCTCAAATGCTCAGAGGAAATAAATTAGTAGCGTACTGTGTGTGTCCGTTGAAAAAGACTGTTGCTGGAAATACAGTGAGATACATGGAAGGCCAACGGAAAGAGAGAAGGGTCAAATGAAGCCAAGAGAAGACATCATTGTTCTTATGCAGACCCAAAGCCCGGGGAGGGGGGAGTGTTGTTTACTGACAGCACCAGTCTTGTATCTACGCTGAAGGTTGTAAGTACATACACATCTGTAGCTCTATAAATCCTAAGCATGGCCAGCTTTACTGGCATCAAGAGCCGTGGAAAAAAGGTGGTTGGACACAAAACTTTATAAACAGTTGCTATGAGACGTGCAATTATGTGATTTGGGCAATATCATTCAGCAAACCCTGACATGAGCATAAAACACAAAATTTATTTATCCATGTATGTCAACTCAATTCTGATTACAATTATTAATTTATAAAGATAAAAATAAATGGATATGCAGTGTATTATCCGTGTCAACATTTGACCATATTTTTTTGTTTAATTTCAAAGCCAGCGTGTCTCCTTCTCAAATTCTAAACATTTCATGCATCCCAATGCAATCGTCTATTTTCTGATTCACTGGCACGGATATGATGAGAAACTATAACGCAATGCGTCTGGCAGTGACATTAACTTTTTTAAAAAACGTCTCCTGTTTCCCAGAGAGTGCCAGGCATGGCTTGCACATAGGGAGATCAGAGAACATGGCCGCTGCCTGCTACCATCAATCAGACCCCAAATGGCTTCCCCGACACCACCGCTACTCATTTTCCAGTGTGCCATATGTAGCCACCATCTTGAAAAGAGCAGAAGGGGGAAAAAAAATTTGGTGAGGAGGAAGGGTGCTTATTGAAGAAAGAGGCAGGAAGAGTCACTGCCAAATATTCTTCTAACAACATGTTTCCAAACACATCATCTGGAGGTGGGCTGTAGACGTTGTCCAGATGCACACCAGCAGTGAGTGAGTGAGTTCTCTTGTCAATATTGTATGTTTGAAATTACTGACACACGCTCACCCCTATCTTACCCCTCCTTCGTTAATGCCGTCCTCCCTCTTCACACTCCTCTCCATATCGTCACTCGTCTCTCCTTTCTCCCCCCCCCCCCCCCTCCCGTCCCTTCCGTGTGCAGAGGCCAGAGTCAAATTTACAACAACTGTCAAAGTCAGGGATGACAGATAAATTAATCTTCTCTTCATGAGTTTACATCCCAGGCATCTGGGCTGCTGATCTGGCCCCTAACAAGCGCAGGGTCTCAGCGAGCTGTCTTTTAAAGATGATGTTTTCATGGCCGGAGATGAATTACGCTGTCACGAGAATCTATTTATACAGCAGTTAGAGGGTGGGGCTCTGGATGCAGGACAGCATGATTTCATGGGTTAAGGTCCCCTTGAAGAATCTCTTAAATCTGGTTCTGTCAGACACATTTCAGCACCAGGTGCATTTTTTGAGTAGTTTTGGTTATAGATTTCCTTCACATATGCAGACCTATTGTGTTTATCAGACTGGTCTGCCATCCGCCGGTTCTGGCTGGCTCGTCCTTTAAACATCCCTCGCTACATAGAACCAAAAGTTAACTTCTCTTTGATAGGGGCTTCCTTAGAGAACTTACATTACTGTCGAGTGTAAAAGCATATACAAATCTAAATCATTGTGCCAAAGTCAGGGAGGAGATGGAGTACAGGGATTGGACTCATTATCCAACTCAAACAAATCCAGTGGCTGTAAATGCTCCGAGTCACAGAGCCACTAACAGAGCCTTATCTGACAGACTGGAATACTTCGACAAGAGGTTTTTTTATTTACCGTTTACATTCATATGGTACATTTGTAGTTGCCTAGTCAACCTCTTCTCTGATCTTCTACAGTAGTCACACTGAATGAGAACTGACTCTTGTGATGAATACATGGACCTCCAGAGTCCCACTATTAGGAAGCAAAAAGGGATTGTATCCTCAGGGAATGACTGCGGGAAATGATAATGCACATTGTCCAACTACATGATGCAAAGCTCAACGGTTTCTTCTACAGCACTGTGGCGCTTGGCATTTGCGCTAAAATTGTCACATGACCCACATTACCTAAAGCGGGTTAGCTGTGTATATAGATCATGGAACTAGAATTACAAATGTGTAACTGGTTCCTGAAAGTGCTGATGACTTTCCTGTTTCAGTCTCATTCTCTCTCTCTGCCTCTCCCTCTCATTCATCTTAAAATGGATTGCTCTGTCACCTGGACTAACACTTTACTGAGAGCAGCCATCAATACTTTTTGTCAAAAACTGCAGGCTGTGCCAGACATGTCATCAATCAACATTTACATAAAACAAAAAGCTTTCTATGACTGCCAGTCAGAGGCAGGGCTGCTCTGACTTTGCTGAAGATAAAAGGAGCAGTTTCATAGCTCCATAGAGACACTGACTGCACTACAGGGCTACATGTGTTGTCAATCTCAAACCAATTGCTATTGGTTTGCAAATAGCAAGCAATAAATCAATGAACCAGAGCTATTTGATCTCATCCTTAAGACCCGAGGTGAGCCTACAGTTTTAAAAGGATGGCTGAGCTAATGTTAAAGTGTATGAAAATAGCACCAACAGGGAAATTACCGTTATGTTACTAACAAAATCCATAATGAGACAATGTCAAATTTATAATAATCAAGACTAAGGCCAAATGACAAAATGCAACTGTAAGATTTGATTGTTTCACTGGCCTTTGCGGCATGTCAGTGTCCACCTGTTTGGACAAGTTCCTAAGTCAAGAGATATGAATGGCATCCTCTCCCCAATCCCTGGTAGACCAAAATAAGCCGGCATTGATATGAAGCACACGCCGGCCTCAGAGGCCCGGCTCATACATTTACAGTTTCTGATAAACCACAGGAAAGCAACATTTCATACCATATTTATTTAACAGAAGAAATATGGTAATCTTCCGTATAATTGTTCCAACTCCAATCTATATTTTCCAGACAAACGCAGCAAGCAGGCGAAAGATTCGGAGATAATCTATTCAGCCGATACGGTTTGTTATTTTGGAAATAATGTATTGCATAAGTGCTAAAAAACTGATTCACTAGAAACTAACAAGATTTCTTCTGTTTTCGTCTCACCTAAGGTTTTTGCAAAGACACACACATGCATGCCATGTGAGCGAGCGTGCGTACACACGCGCGCACGCACACAAAGAATTCAATTTGGAAACCATCATTGGAGCGCAGAGGAGAACTGGAAAGTCATATTGCTATAATGCTCAGATTATCAATCATTCTGACATTTTATTGGCTTTATCACTGTACATACCATTAAAATGATGTCTGGCCCAGATTGTCAGGGGGCAAACATTAAACAGGCCAGGATTAAAATGCAGATCCCAAACACCTACCCCTCTGCTGCTGAAATTGCACAGGACTAGGCAGCTGACTTTGGATGTGCTGTCAGAGGAGACATCGCATCAACAGAGCTGGGCTGACGAGTAAATAGATAGTGTCACACTGTGGAAATGCAGAGGCTTCCCTCTATTTATCACATGCTGTAGTCAGTCAATGCACCAAAAGAGTGATAACAAATGAGGGGAAGAAACATCTATTAATCTCCCCTTGCACTCCTAATCAGACATCATTGGCAAACTCCTTTGCACTAGAATGACATGCAGCTAGCCTACTGCTCATGAAGGAACATATTAATACCAACACTTGTGCTATTAAAAGTAATGCCGGTGGCTCCGAAGCAGTGAGGAAAGCAAATATCCATATTTCAAAAGATCCTGACAGTTAAAAGGTTGTTAATGGGCATTTAAATGCTAGTGCTGCTGCCAAGCTGGCACAGAGAGCCATAAAGCAAAAAGAAATGTCTCCTCTCTCTCAAAACCTTTAATCAAAGCCATGTTAAGCAAATATACCACGCTGCGGCCTGTGTACAGCAAAAAAACATTCTTCTTTTACTTTCTCTTACGTTTGTGTAGTGTCTTTCCCAAAAAGCTTCCCATTTGGAGTTTGGTGATAATTATGAATTTGGTTACAACTAAATAAAATTAAAAAGGTTATTCTTTCTGACCGAGGAGCATAGGCCAGGAGCAATCAGTGAAATTGAAGAAAATATGAACACGTGCCTGGAAAATGCAACACATTGACGTTGGCTTGTACTCTTGATGAAAATGTGGCATTTGACCATTTCTACAAAAAAAAATTTCATTTTGATATTTGGTTCACATCCAGATCTGTCTCTCTGTGGTCCGGACATAAAGTCAGAATGTCCTTTACAACAAGTATGACAACGTACGTGATCAGCTGAGACGGTCGAGGGACAGTTTTGCTTAAGATGCAAGACAACAGAAGTAGACGCCACATGCAGACAACCTTACAGTAAAGAGGGTAAATCTATGACAGTAATTATGATTGTTTGATATTGTTTGCTGTGTCAGTCATTCTTATATAGAGTTCATACAGAGGTTTAATAGACTGCATGGAATTGTAGCAGCAGAGGAATAGCTGCAGAATTCATAATTCTGTTCAATGTCAAGATCTCAGGTAGTTAATTTGTATTTATGGGGCTTCATGATACACACAGTAAAAAGAAAAAAAAAGTAAAAACCCTGCTGAGGTTGTATTATTCATCTTCACTCCATGTTTTTCAAGACACATATTACATGTCACCTTTTCCCAGAACACAGCCCTCATGTTAATCAGAATGTAGGATAGAAGTGTAAAATAGGAATTTGAAGAATAAACAATTACATCAATGTAATGTAAATCCCTTTATTTCCTAATTGCTGGCATTCCTGGCTTTGATGGCACTGCTGCTTCTACGTGTGAAAATATTTCAGGTCTCTATAACATAAGATCCAGTGTTAATATGTAAAATATTATTTAAACATCTAAGCGATAAGCAGTATTGAAACGGGTTGAATGGATTGAAAGAATATCCAATGTCTGAGTGACAGACAAGAGTCAGAATATTAAATGTCCCTGACAATAAATGCCTCCTTGTTCTCTAGAAGAGAAGGGGAAGCAAACGGTTTAAAGTCTAACCCATAGGTCTCATGACTAGACACAAGATTTTTCTATCTACGTCATTTCCTCAGTAATGCCCCCCCACCCCCCACCCCACCCCCACCACCAGAACCACAATCAGTCCACAAAGATTGCACTTCATGAGGTGAAACTCGCATCAAACAACATTTAGCGTTGAGGTCAGCTGTTATAAACTGATGTGAACTTGCTGAGTTTAGCGGGTTAAATCCCACAATGGCCTGAATGAGCCTCTTATCACATCTGATCACTGCATCAGTGTTAACAACAAATGTTTAGATCGTTGTAGCACATAGTTTTGATCATGCGCTAGCCTCCCTAAAGAACGGGCACAGAGTAAACGCAAATGACTGCCTGCCTGCGTGAACCCAACAGACATGAGTCCTCCTGTATGGGACCTTGAAGCCTGTCACAAAAAGCTTGAGACAGCACTGTGCCGCTCATTAATCTCCAAACAGAGGAAATGAATAGAGTGAGTACACGCAACGTTTTTTGTTCTCTCATAAAGAGAAACACAGAAGAGCTTGGAATGAAACTCTGCACATTATGAAAGCCATTATCTTCGGCTGCCAGTCTCAGAGAGAGAGAGAGAAAGCTGGTAATCCAAAACTAATAGGCAGAATGAAAGGTGGAAAAAAAGTAGGGGACTGGGTCAGATTATCTTACTCTCTCTCTCTCCCCTCCAATTACTGACAGACAGTTGAGAATATGAAATGAGACTGAGGAATGAGAAATATTCATATTTTCTCTGAATGGTATTAAACCCTGACAAAGTAAAAGAAAATGGATGGTGGTTTCAATTCTGACGATGTATCAAATGTGACAAGATATTAAACTGATCTCAAAACACAGACTGTCTGCATCATTGCCCAGACAAAAAAGGATGTTCTCATCTTGGGTCATAAAAATAGATTTATTACTAAAAAGACACAAATTGACATTTTCAAAATGACTGCTCCAATCCCCTTCTTTCGTCAAATTATCAGGCAAACAGCAAGGCCTGATGTTTACAGCAGATCTCAACTGGAACTGATCCTCAGCCACCAAACCAGGGAAAATAGGAAGCATGACATAACTCAAACTACTTGATCTTCTGCAGTCAGTCACTGCAAACAAAATCCCTTCAGACCTTTGATGACTGCAGGACACTCATCTGCCACACACATCCATCATCACAGAGGTTGCCAGAAGGTCATTGACCATCAAGAACACAGTAATCAACAGATATGACCCTGAGTTCTCTCCAAGATCTCATCTTTGTTCAGTTAAAATAATGCACAAAAACCACACACACACACACTTGCATCTCAGACAGCCCATGAGAAATTTGGTCATACAAGCCTTTTCTTGCTTCCGGATATTCTTTTCAATTCTGGGTACCTCGAGCATTCTCCACTGAATCTACCACTTCAAAAACACACCTCATGAAAAAATCAGGAGGCCTGTCTGACATGTGTCCCTGTGCCCTGATGGCATGCCAACACCAAAGACCAGCATTGATTTTCTGTAACGCAGGGTCGGATTAGGCCTCTACAGGGATTAGCTGCCTGTGCAAGGCCTCAGGGTTCGCTATAAAACTAATAATTAATTTAAACACCCGGGCCCTTGGAAGGATACACTCACTACACGTTCCCAGCATGACGGGGGCGAGTATGAGTGACGGACTGTCTGGCACTCCGTGCAAAGAGCAGCTGTGTGTATATACTGGATAGGCCTACTGTATGTTCAACTTGGTTCTGATGATTAATATCTTTGTAGTTGCACCCCATGGCCACCACTAGACATTCATAAAGGTTCGTGCTACAGATTAATATGTAGTGTTAATTAGAAGTGTTTAACCATTTGGCTTGGTTTAATGACTTAAATTGTCGTAAAGCCTCATCAGTAGCTAATTAAGACTGGCAGGGAGGTGTTTCGCTGATAAGCTCAAGCTGACAAGAACACATGTTCCTACACCAACACCATTCTGAAATAACAAAAAGGTCATAAAGATACAGTATGTACTCAAGAATAGCCATAAATGTCTGCAATAGACAGCAACTATGCAATTCCTGGTCAGGCCATGCGAGGACGACCGGGTGGATATATAATAACAAACAAAGCCAGCAGTTGTCGCTTAGGCCATTAAAGAAATGCTTTACTCTAAGGTGCATCAACATGGTCATCTACTGATTAAGTTTCTTCTTTCCCCATACAATATTCTGCAATATGAAGTCACAATATGCAGAGAAGAAAAATGTATGTGGGAGTTACACTCACACAAAAATATAAGACATGCTTAATAACAAAACACGTGAAGCAATGGTCTTGTTTGATAAGTTGAGCCCAACACGTCTCCACAAATTAACCAGATCCCCTTTAGGCCAATCACAAAATAACCAAATAAGAACTAAAAAATATAGAATATTTCACCCCCAGCCACAGACAGCAGGTGTGTTTAACTATCACTAGAACTAGAGCTGCTACTAAAATAGGGCTCTAACCAGCAGGCAATTTGTGTTTTCTCCAAATTTTCTTTTCTTTAGTTTCAAGTTGTCTTCATATTCTCAGCTGATGTCACTTTAAGAAGACCTTGTTTACTGTAAACTGCAAATGTCCTCCAGGTAAAACTCTATTCAAACCAATCTCCATGTATATTTGCCTACTAACAAATGCATTTTTACATATTAACATAGCTAGCTTACACAAGGAACAATACTCAAGCTGTATAATTATAGTTGGAATAAAGCCATAGGCTAAAAAGGGGGCAAATTGATGGAGCTTAACATTTACAACACAATATCTGAGACCATGATTGTGGTATGTGATGACAAATGCTGTATCTCACACAACAAATCAACCACATATGCAAACATTAGTCTTCTTTTTTAATATACATTAAAGCAATATTCCTTTGTGCAGCAACACAGCAGTTTGGTGTGAAACACACTGTAGACTGTGTTCGTGTGTGGAAATAGCCTTGTTTGTTGCCTTAATATCAATGTGGTAATGTGTATTGACATTAAAATGCCTATATACATTTAATACTACCTAAAAAACAGCAAGCCTAAATCTGTACGAATAAAAATGTCTTAGAACAGATGTGTGTTTTACTTGACGTGAAACAAAAACAATGAAAACCATCACAAGTTGAAGCATCTCACTGTAGAATCCTGTTATCCTCCCCCTCCTCTTACCTAGCTGCCAATAAGGGTTGCCATAGTCAGAGAAGGTAAAGGGATTTCTCCTTCTCCTTCAAAAGACTTTGATCTGACTGACACACAAACGGCCCTCAGATCACAAGTCTACAGACCCTGTTGGGCCTCTCTGCCTGGTCCGCATGTACATGTACACTTCGTCCCTACGAGGATTCGTTACCCTCCTCCCATTTCCCTTCGTCTTACCTTTATCCCTTCTTCTTCCTCCTACTCCTCTGCCTCCTCCTTCTACTCCTCTTCCTCTGCTGTTTGGTGTTTTGAAACATCTGAGTACAGACATGTTCTGAGCTTTGGAGGACCCAGGGGCCCGAGATCCAGACAGAGGGAGAAAATAAAGAAACTCTAGAGTGCCCACGGTGCAAAAGCTATCTCACCATAAACACTGGGGAGAAACTCTTAAACATCACCAAACGTCTGGACAGACAGAGAAGATCAGAAGACTGTTTGGTTTGTTGTTCACATAATCATACTGTCAGCTAATGGTGCAGCCAGCAGCTCACAGTGGACCCACTATGATGGGAGTCAATGCATTTATCCTAATGGATAGACAGTGTTTTATGAGGGAAAACAGAGAAGAAGAATATTGTAGTTACGCAGACTGCTGGCACCAAAATGCAAGGGTTGTTCCTTGTAGTTTTCCAGCACAGACGTGTCAGCAGCATGGACATGAAACATGCCGTCACTGTTTCTTATCTCAATATGTCCCTGGGTGGAAAAGTGAGGCAACAGCTTACTGATGTCTTGCAGCCTGCCTGACCATTAAAACATATTTCCATGCTGATGGATGTCAGATGTAGACTACAAAAAAACACGCCATAGCTTGCCCTTGATTTCTGAGCTCGTTCCCAACTACAGTGTTCTATACTTATTCTTCATGCTTCGCAAATGGAACAAGCAAATGTAGACTATAAACAAGCTAAAATAATACAGGAGAGTGCAGCCGGGTGCAGCACAGTGGCTGTTATCTCCCACAAATCTTCCTGTCTGACCAATATCAAGTTCTTGGGATGGCTGCTTGGAAGGACAGTCAGTGGTTTTTATAAGTGAAAGCAGTGAAAGATGTGAGTAGGTTTATCTGAAATGGAAACAGGAAATGAGTTACAGCTGTGCCACATTCTCAGCACAGCTGTCCAGGGCCAGAGGTGGTTTAGGCATTCTACAGGAGTGCAGAGCAAGCAAATACGATGGCCCGCATGTACTGCAGTTTATCACTTCAAGAGTGGCAAACCATGATTAAACCTGACTCAAATCATAGAGGTTAAAAGATTATTATATTAGTTCCTCGTCTTCACCACGATGTAACAGCAAATTCCTTTAGTAATCATGAGGCCTTCAAGAGCTGCTATCTCTAATAACAGCTTCCAACTGCATTTTATGGACATAGGATTTATTCATCTACTACAACATTTATCATGCAGCCCTCTTAAAAAAAAAAGAAAAAAAAAAAGAAAGCATCCCCCTAAAATTCAAAACATGGCAAAAAGTGCAATCATCCCCTAAAATCTTGGCATGGATACCCCCATGTATCTGTCTTCACTTTTCACCCCTGGGACCTCTAGGAAAGACTGTGGGAGATTGAAAGCCATGAAGCGACCAAAACTGCCTAGACCATACCAAAGGAAGCTCCTTTGTTCCTCTTCCAAATAACAGGCACTAAACCTTTTTTTTTCTCCCTTTTTTCCCCAGCCGAGGGAAGTAGAAGTATGGCTGCCCCTCTGCGTGCTCCGTTCTAATATGTTCCATGCCTTCCAGTTGCTTACATCATCAATCTGGGAGACTAAGTGTGATGGGGTGAACATAAACAGTGTTTGAGTTATGGCCTAAAAGAGACACAGGTTGTGTCCCAAACATAAGTTGGTGCAGTTTTATTTAGAGAAAAACACTCATACGGAAAGGACCTAATCGCCTGGCGTGCGTCCTAAATGACTACGCATGTGTCATGTACTTTCAAACCAGTGGCGCAGAGAGAGAGGACTGAAGAAAAGGAGGTGGCTTTACAATATCGAAATTCACCCACATCATCAACTTCAAGCAGCAAGCTTCTTATCGACAGCCGAGTGCCAGTCCTAATCATCTCCCTTTTAATGCTTGCTTAATAATGCCCCCCCTCGTGTCAAAACCTGAGTACACATTAACGCTCCCCAAATCGTCTACTTACTAAACATGTCACTAATGAATTATACATCTGACTTTATCCCCTCTCTCATGTTTGCATGGTGTTTCGGCAGAATTTGTGTAATATTTGTAAAGTATTTAATAAGTGTTTAAATATGTACGAGTCAAGATCTTAGCGAGCCCATGCACACTGTACAGCAGATGTTTACGCAATATCAAAAGACTCTGCTACGTCAATCAAAATGAGTAAGACATATGGATGGTTTGTTTTTCACTAGCCAAAATAGAAAAGGGAGTATGTCCACTTGGGCCCCATCAGGTCAGATCATAAAGATCCATCACTGGCTTTGCACTCTGCTAAAACGCCAAGGAAACATATTGTAGATTTTAAGACCCTTTTTATTCAGCCAGACTGTGTACTAAAACTAATTGGATTTCTGTCAATGGAAAAAAAATATATCCCTGGGACAGCTTTGAACTCAATAGCTCTGACTATCCAAGTGCACATGAGGGAGTGGGACCTTGCCACATGCCAAGCACCAGGGAGGAAAATTAAATCGGTGGTCAACATAAAATATTTAAATGGCATGGTATCGAATTTTTGAAAAACTATGTCAGGGCTCATTATGACCAGCAAGGCAGTGAATTAAGCTATATTTAGTGGGTGATAATTGAAATCATAGCTGTAGTCATTACCACTGACAAGTTTCTAAATAATACCCAATAAATCCCCTCTTTTTAGCAAGGTCCCCATGACAGCTGGCATTGCTGAAAAATACAAAGTACAGAAACAGAATCTCCTTTCCCTTTCTTTCCTCCCCGCCCCCCCCAAACTCTTCTCTCTCTCTCTCTCTCAGAGCCAATAAAATGTCAGCTTTTATTCTCCTCCTCCAAAGTGTTGGCTACATGTCAGCAGGCCCTTCTAAAGCTCTGCCACTGCAAGCTGAAGGCCTGTAAATCTCTGTGTCAGTGGCACGCCATCCGTCTTGGGATATACAATAAAAAAAGTGACGCAGTCATAAAAGGAATGGCATCACTGCCCAGTATATATAATGTGAACAAAAGGAACATAAAGATGTTCCATTTCATTCAGAATCCTAAACCACAAGATGGGCTTATACTGAAGAAGAGAGGAGGTTGTGGAAAGCTCTAGAAGGCTGACGGCAGCTCCTGACTGATTAACAGATGGTTCCCCTGCCATCAGTGGGCTTTTGTTGTGTTTAACAGAGAGATAAAGATTTATACTATATATGTTATACTGAGGGTAAAGGAACTGTGCAGCTGCAAGCCGACAGACTGGCTGCTCGACCGGCTGAAAGGATAAGGATGACAATATTCTATGTTTGTATTCTCATCAGATGCCACAAAAAGACCGAACCACCTACAATGAAGCAATCCTGCTAGCATGTATTGCGTGTGTAGCCAAAGCCTGACATAGCTTACTCCTCTGTGCTATAGACCTCCATTGTCGTCCCAAAAAATTGAACACACATCAATGAGCCACACCATTGCACTTCATTACCACGTACATTGGCACTGCAGTTTACTTTGAATCAGTCTCATGTACACTGTAGTGCTGCTGTAAATACTCAGAGCATCAAATGTGTATTCATCTGCCAATGAAAATAGTCCGTTACAAATGCCGTTGTTGCACCTTTCTTATTAACGCTTGCTTAAAACTACAGTGGCCAGCTGCTATATGTTTGTGACCCGAGATTTACGAGATGTACTAACACGTTGTTTTTTGGTCTTGAATATGTTGATAAAAGCCAGCCAACCCTTTAGAAAGGAAAATCCACCCTTAACAGATGTTGCGTCCCGCTATCCCAGTGAATTTGGTTTAGCCAACTAAATGGCAAAGAGTCTACAAAGTTTATTTATATTCTTGGTTGCTTGATACTCTCAGCTGTCTCTAAAGAGAACTGATGTATAACTCACTGTTGCACATGTGTACTTCTGCAATGTTGTGGACAACATCCTGGACGAGGACAGTTGCAGTGTCACTGGAGTGTTTGCTGCCATGGTAATACGTGCCACTTCCTTAAATAAGGCTGGCAGAAGTAAGAAAATATTTTTACACTCCCTTATCCATGAGTGAAAGCACTGCATCTTTGCAGGAACCATCTTAGATTATATAATTACTCCACTTGGCCTATTAATTTAGTTGTCTTTGTTCTTACTGTCGCTGAGGTTTATTATGCTGGATGTGGTATGATGTACTGTCCTTTGTAAAAAGACAAGTGCTATGGGTGTGAGTGATCAAGCATAATGACGTGCACTAATTAGGTCAGGTGATATTTTTTGGTCTTTAAGTTACTGACTGAATCAGTGTGATGATGGGTTGTTTTGAGAGTTTTACATTAAAATGAGTCAAATCTAGGACCAGAGGATAACATGCAGATCATCTGCAAAAATCATATGCCCTTCAGGCAAATTTAAATTTAAGCAAATTTAGCTTAAGTGAAAATACATTGCTGGACACAGAAAACACAAAAATAAAACATAATGAAGGCCACATTATTGCTGTTTGGTTGCGATTTGTGGGAGAGCTTGTTCATTTTGCCAGAATAAGAAAAGCAGATTTTAGCTGACTTTTAGCTATATTGGAAGATTGTTGTCTTAATTGACTTAATACAGCAAGAGGTTGTGTGTCGGATGCCTATAATGTAACCTTTTTAAGATATATATCCAAAGGCATTACAATTGAAACTGTCCAAAACATTTTCTCGTTTAAATGACTTGAGCCATCACATACAATTTTGATAAATAGAACAAATTACTTCTCCAATACAATGACTCAGGCTCTCTGTTGGCACTGTTTTAACTGTCAACAGCAAGGAAAATGTTTGCAGCAATCACGTAAAAGAAAACTATAATATAACTTCAAATTGGACAGATGGAGGAACAAGATATGCCATCCATTAAACATAACACTCTTAGTTCTATGTCATCCATCACTTTCCCGGGAGTAGTACATCATATTTTCTTTAAATCCCTGAAAAAATTAGAAAGGTCGGGTTTTTTTTCCAAAACCATAGAATGATGCAAAATAGCAATGTCCTTGATATGAATAACTTATTTCCTTCCAGACCTTGTCCCTCTCATCTGTCTGGTTTAAATATCTTAGGGCTGTGAGAGCTCTGCATCCTCCTTAATTTATGAGACACAGATCAGGTTATCCTAGAATATCGGCCTAAACAGGCCTGATAGATCGGATATGGAATATATTTCCTCAGTAGAACAGACTACCACCACTATTACCAGACACACACACACACTACGCTCCCAGTTAAGTGATTTGAGGACTTCATACCGCCAATGTTTCACATCCTCTCCTCCTAACTGACACTTTATCTGCATACCGGCATCTCTGAAGATTGAACACTTACGCAAGACAATGACGGGCTCTCTTGCCGTTGTCACTTCTCATTCTAGGACCAGTCTAATGCCTCTTACTGGGCTTCTGCCAATAACAGACCCCTCCCCTGCTCTCCTCACCATCAAACAACCAGTCTACCTAGCTTGGAGAGAAAAGGAGCACTTGATGTCTGTGACACTCATTTGTCAATTAGCAGGCTCCTTCCCGTGTTGACATACAGCAACTTGAAAGACAGAGCTGTGCCTGTGAGGAATTAAGAGAGACAGATGAGTGAGGCATGAGCGGCGGAGTAATACTATAATGTTCTTGAGATATGAATATAAAACGACACAGCTGACAGGCCATACAAGGTTTTATTTCATTTCTCAGTGTACCAAGCCTCCCTACTTTGTCTTCTTTCTTCTCTTTTCATCAGACTACTTACATCTCATTTTGACAGCCGGGCGACATTTAGAGCACTTTCGTTTTGAAACGCGAGTTAGCATACTTGATTTGTCATTAAAATGCAAAACGCCTGCCATCACCAACATAGCCTGGGTGAGCACATACCTCCTCAGACACACACATACTGTACGTACACACACACACACACACGTAGCTGAAGTTCATCTGCAATGCAAAGTCCAATATGGTCCCCTCTTACTTAATGGCGGGCTGACTTTAACTTAAAAGTCTAATGTCAGGAGTTCACCTGCTACACATAATTGTTATAAGCATAAAAGAATAAAAGATCTATGTGGTCAGACATTTAAAGGCAGCCGCCTTGTTTCAATAAATCTTTACCAAAATCTTACCATGTCTGCAATAAGAGAATGTCTTTAAACGCACCACTTCTTACTGTAACGGCAACTTTCCTCTGAATGCATCAATTGTTGCTTGAAGTGATTGCGATACAATTTCAGAGCACTCCCATCTCATTTGTTTTGGGGTCTGTTGGAGCCTGAATAGTTCTTGGTTGTATCACATTTTCAATTGCATTTGACAAGGCACCACTGTACAAAAATAACCAATCCAGTTCACCGCAAACCTTCCAGTGAACAGAATACTAGAAACAACTTCTTCATAATGTAATTTTAAACAACACTATCACAAACTGCAGCCGCCAAAATGATCATACAGTTGGAAAGACCAACATTATGATCAACTACAGCAAATATTTGACAGTTGCTTTACATGCATTGTTATGTTACATGCGCAGTAATCAGTGTCACGTGTGTGTTGATGGCCAGATCTAACTAGCTCAATCAGATCCAAGTAAAATAAAGCAGGTTTAACTTTCAGGTTAGGTCTAAGGTTTCAAAAATGCTGTCAGTGCACAAATGTGATTTGTTTATCAAGATGCCATGTCAGATCTGAGAAGAAAGGTCATCACTGTTCTAACAATGTTAGGTTTCTTCCTGTGACTCACAGACACGCGTCCTACTCAAACCTCATGTGTCCAGGCCGGTAGCACTACAAGTAACAGATGCAGGCACCCAAAGTGCACCCCAGTCACGGAGCGGAATCATGTCACGACAGCCCATGCCCACTCACTGCATTGTGCACACACCTGACCTGGAACAAAGTGGACGACACAATACTATCCAAGCCCGTCCTGAGACAGAAATCTCACTGTGAGCCACACTTCTCGACACATTGATGAGACAGGCTGACACTGCAGCACACAGAGGGAGAGGTGTGGGTGTGACAGCCCGCTACTATAATTCCATCCTGCCATTACCTGCCCAGCCAGTCACAGTTATGCTCACGGAGACAGATGCACAAACACTGCACGCGAGCCAACGTGCACAAGCATACACACCAACGTAAACATATGTGCAACACACACAGGACTCAGTTAAAGGTGATGCCAGTGCATTGCTTCTCATTGTGACTCATTGTCAGGTTGCTGGATGAGTGTTGTCAATTGAGCTGACAGAAATAAGCATATTAGCTACAACAAACTCTGGCAATGTCTCTCTCTAGATTGGAGTCAAGCAGCATGAAGAAGTGCGTGATGCTGAAGGCAGTCTGCCGAGTTTCACTTACATGTGCATCTGGTTACACCTGGTTTGCTTGAGCTGACACTGAAACGAGGTCATGGTGTCAATACACAAATGTCTCTACTATCTGACATGAAACTTCAGAAAGTAGATGCCTGAGTGTTGACGCTACGAGATAAATAATTGTATAAATATTGTGACATAAGGTTTAATATAAGTTGATATTTTGAACAAAATTGCCAGGAAGCATAAATGTCACCTTTTCTTGATATTTAAGGCTCCATTTACAGGGAGCATGATGCAATGGTCATTTTTTTAGTTTCCGGCAATAAGTCCTTAAAAATACAGTATCAGGTGAAAATATAAAATTGCTGTATTGTCATACCATACAATTATCACACTTATTTGATGTGTGGATGATTAATTTCTTTACTATGAGTGCGAAAGTGTACCTTTACTTTTATTTCTATTTCAAGATATTGTTGTCTCACTAATCTAGTGATCGTTGATGTTGTCCTCACCACCAAACTCTACTCAGAGCTACCACACATATACAGCAGCACAAAGAGCTCAGGGGCAAAAATAACATTAAAATTTTGTTTTATATATATTGTACAGGAAAAACTTTCCACCATTAAGCCGCAGGGGTCTCTTGGGTGCATTCTTGTGGGGATCCAAACTACAGAGGGGGTGCTATGCTTTAGTTTAGTATGCTTTAGCATATAACTTTATCACATGTTGAGCTGTTTATTGAAGTTCCCAGCTCCACCCACCCATGACCTCCCAAAGCTATCATGCAAGCACCTAACCGACACCACTCGCAGCTGAGAACGGGTCTGTAGAGAGAACCGTGGATATATAGGTCTGGAGTGTGAGTGTGTGTATGGTGTCGCACACTAGCATGTCAGCAATGTATACTTTATAGCTATGGAAAGAGATCATGTGTGTCAGGCAGCTAACATTGGGAGATATCAGCAAGGCTCGCATTTTACGAGCGTCTGTAAAAGTAGCCTCCCAACATGCGACGGTTTAAAAAGGGAGGCAGGAGGTGTGTGTGTGTGAAGCCTTTACAACAAAAGAGGACAACTATGTCTGTAGACCTGTTTTACGCTAGCTCAATGTGCAGGTTTTCAATGCGAGCCAAACACACTGCTTCATCTTTTTCTTCTATAGACACTTTGTAACAGATCACTTTGCCCACTAGCAAACCATCAATCAATACTCCGCCGATATGAGCCCCAAATGGCTCGAGTAACACTTCATTACTTCTGCAGCGCCTCTCTGCCCATACCAGCCTTTGAAGTTTACTAATGATATCGGATATCTGAAATAGGCCAAACTGAAAATTCATAATGAATTAGTAATATCAAGAGTCGTGCATATTTCATGCCAAACATCAAGTCCTTAATGTGACAGGTTCAAGGATGAGAAACATAATGCCGGCCTTGATCTCCCTGAAAGCAACACACAGAAGGTTTGTCTCAGTCCTATTTCATAAAGCTGTTTGCGAAACATAACGGGCTTAAACTTCCTCTGAGCTAACGCCAAGACTACCTACTATTCGACTGGCAAAATATTTTGTGCCGTGTACTTAGCAGTCATGATCTGATGGCAATCATTCTGCATGTGTTTTTGGGAGGAAATTACTCAAAGGTCAACCAGTTACCGCAAGTTTACATGAACATCTAATATGGAAAACCTGAAAAGAGAATACAATTACAGTCAGCGAATGTTTGATTTTGTTCTTCAATTGCAGAGCTTGCTGGAGCAACAGGATGTTAGCAAAGACAGCGTTCAGACAAGTTAAACACAAAGTAGCAGAAAAAAGCAGAGTATTACTTTAAAATTCTGTTTTAATTGTTCTTCTCACTTGTCTCTTACCATATGTATGCCTATACATGCCATTTGATTTATCTGTGTACTCAGGTTCAATTAACCAAGGGCAGCCCTCAAACTCAACTATCCTTGTAATGTTCTGAATAATCTACAAAGATTGGGACAAGACTTTATGTAAAGCGGAGGGGCCATACTAAGCAAAAGGTGTGTGCACACATGAATACAGTAAGAATTAGGTCAGTAGGTCATAGATCGTACATTTCCTGTGCTGGGACTAATGTTCCCCCCCAAGGAACATCTGTTTCAAATTCACAGTTACACGCATTCACAGTGCCTTGCTCACAGGCACTTCAACTGTGGGTTCATTTATTTATCCATTAACCTTAAAACAGATTTTTTCCAGCTGGTCCGAACACTGTGTGCAAATGACTTATTTTGCAATATGACACAATGTCAGTCAGTTAAAATGAGCCTCCACATCTCCAGCACAGACAACTGCCTCAAGACAACAATTTTTAACATAAAAAATAAAAAAAACACGTCTATTCAGACGGCTTCCCGGCCTGACAGTCATGAAAGGGGCTCAGAAACAAAAGCACCTTATAACCATCATCTCCTTTGTTTTACATGCCAGATCAACTATGCTTGTCCTGCTGCTGAAATGGCAGCCCCCTCTGAAGCAGCTGCCACGAGGTGTTCCTTCATGTCCTGACAGAGGAATCTTTTCTTCTATTTGCCCCCGAATTAGCATGTCACATTTATCGATCGCACCTTTTATCCTGCCACAGCGTGGCACCAGCCCAGTTCTAACGCTCATTCAGCTCTTTGATGTTCTGATGACACTCTGGCCACCTATAGACTGGGGGGGGGGGGGGGGGGGTCGCACACATTCAAATTCACCATTTTTAAAGAACCACCTTTCCCAGTAAGAGTCAAAAGAGAGAGAGACACAGACAGACATTTGACAAGTCATCAGTCATCTACCTGAGCTGATTGAAGCTCAGATCCAGCCTTCTTGCAAACTGGCCATATGTGTCTCCAAGGACGTCTGGAATGTCCTCGCAGTCGTGTCCAATGTAGGAAATCTTTGAGAATAATAGATATAAATAAAATAAAAAACATGAGCTGGCATGAGCACAGCAAAATAACATTTGTTTTGATGATGAGGACAAATGATGATTTGGGAGCATTTGGATTCATTTTGAATTATCTAAAACGGCTATGATCTAAAAAAGCTATTCATTCTGCAAAGATGTGATCATGTGCGTTATGCTTCCCAGTGATGATTATACGTAATACTTAAAGTTCCAGCACACTGCCTGCACAAAGTACACGTTGGGATATGACATTGCTGCAACTTGTTGGCATTATGGTCTCCAGTGAAGTTGGGGGAGGAGTCCCGACTGCACCATTAGCTGCTGTGGGTCACGTGACACCGGTGATCGAGGAAATAAACAAAACCCTCAAACATTTAGCAGCTGTAACCTGCAATTCCAAAACAGTAACCCATATATTACCGCCGAAATATGCTTGGGGGGGGGGCAAGGTCCGACAGGAACAGTTTCCAAAACAAACTTACTTGAGTCCCATTCAAAGCGACCAACGACTCGTTATGTGCCATAACTTTCTCCCTGAGGACGTCGGGACAGCGGGGTCTGTGTTTTCTGGATACGATATCGGAGTTGACGTCCAAGGTGCTGCTCACGTAGGGAGATAGAAAGCCCCCCCGCTGTCGTCAGCACTAACTGGCAGGCTAACGTTCGTGGCTGTGGTGCAGCTACTTCGGGGACCTCCTGGAGCCTCCCGGGTGACTCCGCCGCTTCCGCGTGCCGCTTTCAATCTGCTGACCCGCTGCTGCTGAGCAGGAAGCGCGGAGCCGCTGCAGACCGTCTCCTGGTGACAGCAGAGCGGAACGTTCCCCCCGCACGCGCGCGAAGGCCTGTGTTTGGGTACAAAAACAACAACAAAAAAAAACACCTTCAGATTTTGAATAAAGCAATTCCAGGGGATATTGGGTTTATTTTTTGTATGACAAACAAGTTTACAGTCAGATAAAAGCCCATCCACACCTGTTGGAAAGCGTCCGCTACGCCCGGCTTCAGTGACTCTAGCATCTCCAGCGGCTCTTAATATAAATTATAGCGTCAATTTAAATGAATTACATACCTCCATTTTTTATTTATGTTATCTTAAAAAGCTACTTTGGCTCGCACTGCTGTTTATTGGGGTTTTACATGAGATACACTTGTCAAACTCATCTGTTTATCCACTTTCTTGTAGACATTTGTCTCGTAAACGCAAAACATATTGTTACTTAGAATACTTAGAATACAGCTTAAATCTCTCTTTTGCCTGGCTTTTCCAAGTAGGCCTGGCTACTGTTATACTTTCAGAGACATCGTCTTCCTCCCTTCCTTCTATAGAGCACCATGATAGGCTCACTGCTGCCCCCTGTGTCCAAACAAGCTCACATTTCTCACTTGCCCTTGTGGTAGGCTATAGCTAGCAATTACCTTTTGGTTAGTTGTGGCTATTTGCCCAGGTTGTGAGATAGCCTGTCTGGCTGCAGTTTTTGCCAGCACTTTGTCGTGAATGGTTTTCACTGGAACTACTTTCTGCCAAAGACATAGTTCTTGTGAAAGCTGTGGGTTATTCAGTGTAACTGGGGGGTTGTTTCTAAAAGATGTGTTTACGGTTGTTTTGTTGTTGCATGACAAATGGAATTCTATCCACCTCCAGTGTATTGCCAGGCACAGATCTCAGAGACATATCAGAATCTGAGCAAAAAAAAAAGCCATATTGGTTTTGTTAGTTTGTTTTTTGGGGGGTGTTTGACAGTTTGGTTTTTGTTTGCCTGTTTGTAAATTAGATGAACTTTTCCTAGTAAGTATAGTAAATACAGGGGGGGCTGCAATTAATTAGTCACAGTTTCACTCAAGTAAACTACAGGTACATCAAAATTGTATGGACTACTTCACTATGTAAATGTAATGAATTACTGTCCACCACTGCAGAAGGTGAGATTTATGGTCATGGCTGGATCACCAACTGGGCAAAGCGAGCTACTGCGCCGGGGCCCGAGCAACACCAAAAGCCCCAGGATGTTAATTTGATTCATTCCAATTTTGTTTATGAATTCGCAGCACCAAAGTAAATTAACTGTGGCCTGCATTATGCTTTATGATGTGGGCCTATAGAGGGGGCGCTGTGTCCAACAGTAGTTTTAAGACTTTAATTATTGTAGTGTATGACATTGGTGGTGTTCCAGCATAGGCTACGTGATGGCAATTTGGAGGAGACCCAATAGCAACTTCTTGCTCCAGCGCCACCAAACAGAATAATCCAGCTGTGTTTACCATTCCTCCATGTATTTTCAAACAATGGTTCACTTGTTGAGGAAGTAATGCATTAAATATGTCAAATATATATTGGGTAAACGTCCCTTCTTCCAATAGGGAGCAATGCAGAACGGCTTCCCCAAACATTGAACTCTGTTTAGACTTCATGGTCAAACTTAAATTAATACTTGTTGGCTCCAATTAACAATGCCACCTGTGATGTGGAATATACAGGATATTTCTTATTAGTTCTAAGACTAAACATAATAACAAAGGTTTGTGACATTGCGTTTGTTTGTGGCACAGACCACGTCGCAAAACCAATAAATGCAATAGTTTTTGGATTTAATACAAAACAATGTGTCACGTAGTCAAATGTGGAAGTAGGAGCAAAACCCCTTGATTACAAACCTGTGCTCCTGTCTATTCACCCATGGTTTGGGAGTATACGATTTAAGCTTTAAATGTCCTCAAGAGGCTATTTAAATGGAATGGAAAACACACATGAGGACACAAACTGCCTCTTGATATGGTGGAAGTAATTTGCAATAATGATATGGGCTTTCCCCTCAACTTGGCTACTCCTCACTTCTTGAAATTATTAATAATATATCCTGTACGTGCGTGTGTGTGTGTGTGTGTGTGTGTGTGTGACTATATTTTTCATAATCAAATATTTTTTTGGTGGCATTGTACAATAGTTCAATTATTGTATATGAATCAAACATATTTGATTGATAATATATCAAATATGTTACAAAATAATGATGAGTTCTCACATGCTGTAAAAAGCTTGCATTTAAATACTCAAACATTCTGATTCTGACTTTTCACTGCATCGGTCAGTCTTGCTCCATCTTGCATGTCTTGGTCAAGTTCTAGGATTAAATGTATAGTCATTGTTAGTACAGACAGGGGTGTTTGTGTGCAGTCCTGTCCTGAATGTTAATAATTCTATGTGATGACCTGAGGTCAAATAGATTATGTATTCCTGACTGTAGAGATAACTGCTTGTAGATATAATGGCACTGGGTGATCATTAAATTGCTTATATGGGTCTTAGAACAATGGCAAAATTGTCATTTAAATATTATCACATCTATTTGACTCTCACTTATCTTTCTCTTCATATTTTGACCCTGCTGCCACAGGGTATCCTAGCAGGTAAAACAAATCTTCATATGTAAAGGCTTTTAATGTGAAAGGTCTGCCAATCGCTTTTGTTAAACTTTTTAAATGCAATTTTATTTATATATTTGTATTGTTTCACATAAAATTTGAAAAAAAAAAAAACTTACTTGCCACCTTCCTTCTACACACCAACTTAGTGTGAAAAATATATTCCTTTTACAAGGACTATGAAGGTAAGCCTGACTCATTTTTAGTCTCCACTTAGTTTTGCAGGTCAGCAACACAACAAGAGCCCTTTGTATAACTAGTACATTAGTGTGGTCTCTGTGATAGGTCTGTTTGTTCTGTGTTGGCCAGCTTGACTGTTGACCTAGTTTAATACCTGTTTAACACTCTGCCTATCCACTTTAATTTCACTTTTATGACTCAGAGATGACGTATTACTGTCCCCACCCATTGTGCAATCCTGATACAGACATTCAGGAAAACCCACCAAATCAACTTCTGCCACGCCGACGGGACGAGAATATCTTATTACTTGTTGAGTTGAGACTTTGGTCACCAAACTATCTTCCATTCATTCCGTTCTTTTCTGGCCTGAGAGCAGCTCGCCTCGCTGCGGTGTTCATCCTCCTCTAATTGAAGCTGCGCTAATGGGGGGAACAATGTTGCGGTGGCGCTGTGATTGAGTGCGGGGTCACAACCTGCGCACGCACACGCACACGCACGCACACACACACACACACACACACACGGTGTTGAGTTTTGGGAACACCGCCACAGCGCTCCTCTGCCTCGCTGTGCGCCCGTGTGACGTCACGCGGGACCTCCCACACGCGGAGCGGCTCCTCCGACCTGCCGCCCGGAGAGAAGGAGGCGAGGAGCGGCGGGCTGCGCGGCTCCAGCCGCCCGGAGAGAAGGAGGCGAGGAGCGGCGGGCTGCGCGGCTCCAGCCGCCGCTCACGCCGCTTCCTTGCGGCGCTTCGCGTTTTCGACACAATGCAAAACTGTTGCCTTTTAGACAGAAGGACTACGTCTTAATGTTGTTACAGTGTTGTTGGGGGTTTTCTTGCGTGTTTTTTTTTTTTAACCTTTTACTTCTCTGACGTTTTACATCGGAGCTTAGTGGATCCAGGTAATGTGGTGTCACGGACCTTCCTGCGCGCCCGTCCTTCCTCCTTGGAGTTGTAGGAACATGTGTTGTACTTCGTGCATGCGTTCTAATGGTCTGAATACTCTCCTGCGCAGTGTCCTGTTGTCTCTGTTACTCAGATATGTGGAGGTTATTATACGCGTCTCTTTTTAAAAATAGCACAGGCTTCATGGCTGGAACAGCGCCTGGAAGTGATTTATACAGATGTAATAATAATAATAATAATAATAATAACAACTTAAAGTTTGTTCAAACTCAAACAGTCAGAGCTTATGAAAAACTACAAACACGTGATATTTGACGGTCTGCAATTAGGAAAGTTATTCAGCCGTAGTTTGTACTTTACGTGGCTGCACAGAGATCAAGACTGAAACGTGTTTCACAGTAATCCCGCAGGTCCAACGTGCTTTTCTCACGAGATGTAAATAGTTGCATTTGCACGCGTAAGAGCGATTCATAAACGTGTCGGCGTTATGAAACACACGGCGATATTAAAACTTTCTATTTAAATATCATGAATTATGCTCCCAGAAATGTGCTCCCATTTAAGGGGAATGCCGAGTGTTTCGGTGTGCGGCGCAGAAACCCATTCGTCATACGGACAATAAAGAGGGTTTTTCGCCTGACAGTGAAAATTTATGGTTGCCCTTCTTTGCCCTAATAACTCACATATTGTGTCACGGACTGACAGCCCTTGCAGAAAACAGCAAGCCTGTTATCAATCACACATCTTTGCATATTGTGAAACGTCCCCCCCCCCCTTTTTCCTGCCACAAAAAAACAAAAAAACAGATTTGAAGGAACAGAGCTGTGCTCATTTGGACCCCCCCCCCCTTTTTTTTCCTACAAACTCACGTTAAATTGAAAAGAACCGCTGGCCTATTTTCGGGAGCTGCGGTTTATTTATATTACACACGATCTCGAAATTTTGACTTGTGCGTTCTCAGAGAATGCAATTATTGCTCCTTTTTATTTATTCACACACAGTTTACAAAGCTGCAGACCAGTGGAGGCCTATAAACTGGAACCAACCCCTTTTCAACTCTCCAGTATCCGTTTTATTTCCAAACGGTTGCAGGAGATTCGTCTACTCTTCACCATGTGGGTAAAATGTGTGTTTTACTCTATCCACTGTACACTATGAACCCAGATACGCTGTGTGTTGTATTTATAGAACCTCGGGTATAGAGGCTTTTTCTTCCCCCCCAAAAAATACATGTTGGCCCCCTGACTGTCCACTCCAGGTTTTCTTGCTCTCCAAGTTGACCTGTCAAGCAGATTACCACAGAAGGAGATTTATGGCAGAGGCGGGTTGCAATAATAATCGTTTTGTTTGATGTGACAACTTTGATAGGCGTTGATTTACTTACAGACTGATAGGCTTTTAATTGAGCGCCTCCGTCCCGATTGAGATGAAAGGAAAACCGCATTGAAAAGCTGCCCGATTGCCCCGAAGCCTCAATACTGATTAGCCATCCCAGCGGTGAATAGTTCAAGGCATTTTAAACTCCTTTTCTCCGCGGCCTGACAGACCATTCCTCTTCTTTTCTTTCTCCCTGTCCGCTTGTCTCCCTCTTCAACAAAATAAATCATTTTCATTGTATGTAAATAAAATCGAGCTGACATCAATATAACATGTCTGGATTTCTTTCTTTGTGTGTGTGTGTGTGTGTTATTCTTGCTGCAGATGACAGGTCTTAACAACGCAACAGCAGATGCGTTTAGCCAAAGTGGACATCAGGGTTGTGTTTGGAGAGGCCGTGGTGTTTCACCGGGTTGCTGCACATTACAATTGTTGAATGAATGTTTCCTCTCGCAGATTGTTAAACCAACTTACGGACAGGCGACATTAAATATTGCAGATGACAGATGAATTTGTTCCTTTTTAACTTTCTGGTTGGGTTTTTTTTTTATTTTTAAATCGTGTGATATGTGTTATTTCCTATGCTTAGCCCCCCTTTTTTCCCCCCGTGGCTCCTTGTTAACACCATAATCGGCCGATTATAGCGAGAGCACTTTAGCACCTTAAAACACTAAACCAGCTCCTCCGCAGAGCGCGTGAGCTGGACTGTCTGCAGGTTATTAAACTTTCACCGAGGTGCGTGATGAAGAGCCCCAAAGTTACAGCCTGTGCTGCGACATCCCCCACGCTGCCCGGGGACGTCGGCTGTGTCTCGATGCATCCGGGGAAGAAAAAATAATAATAATTAAATCTCAACTCGAGAATCGATTTATTTCCTGCGAAAACTTGGCGTCTCTTGCAGAACGTCTCTCTCTCTCTCTCTCTCTCTCTCTCGCTCAGTCACACTGGCATGTAATCAGCCTCGATAGCTGACATGAATCAAGCGCCGGATTGACAGCGTCTGACAAATAATTGATTGATTGATTGCGGTGGAGCAGAATTGACACTTGACGGAGGGGTGGAGATAGAAATAGAAGGGCGGTGTATATTATACTGAAAACATGTGACATTCACATCCCTCCATCACTGCATTGGTCTATTCCTGTCAACGCTTGTCTGTTTAGGGAATTCAAGCTGAAGCGGTTGGTTTTACGTTTGTCAGTGTGTGTGTGTGTGTGTGTGTGTGTGTGTGTGTGTGCGGGGGGGGGCGTCTCAGCGGTGGACGTGCGTCACATGCGCACACCTTGTGCGTCTCTCGGCTTACAGAAAGTTGGGGAACGAATGAAACACCTGTTAAGATAACGACAGAGCTCCGAGTGACACGTGTTCACCTCCGAACGGCGCGACTGAGCATCGTAGCTGCTTCAATGACGATGAAGCGGCGAGAAGCTCCGAGTTTCTGTTAGATCCTGCTGCCACCACGTGCATTCGTGCGACCGAGGCGAAAACTAACATGTCTAAAGACTAACACGTCGCCCTTTAAAATAAGGCGAGATGAAATGCTGAAGACGTTAAAGTGAGCGAGCGGCCCGTGTTCAGAAAGCTTTAGGAGCGCAGAGATTTGTCCATCCGCCGCGTTATTCTGCACGGAGCGCCGCGCCAGAAACCGCGCGAGCGTTCACGGCAAGCAGCGTATTGCAGCAGCGGCTCCGCCCCCCGAGCCGTCGGCAGAGCGGCGCTCACAGACGGGAGGACGTCACATCCCCTTGACCCTCCAATCACCTCGGGGTCCCATTTGATTGGAAGGCGGCAAAGGCTTTAATCTCGGGACTAATTCCGCTGCTTTTGAAGTGAACGTTTCCAGCAGCCCCGGACTTCGGCAGCACAGAGAGGCGAGCGGCTGCTGCAGACAGAGACGCACACGAGGCGCAGCGCTCATGGTGCAGGACGCAGACGCGGATCTGCGATAAGCTCGCGCGGTCTCTCTTCTCTCCCTCCCTCCCCCCCCCCCCCCCCCCTCCCACTCCGTCGCCGCCAGGATTACCTGCTATCGAACCGTTTCACGATCCTCTCTCTCCCGTCTTTTGTTGGTTTATTTTTTTTTTTTTTGGTTGGTTTTTTTTTCCGTCTTAATGAGTCTGACGAAAGCCTCGCCGTTCCATCTCCCGACAGTTGGGACATGATCACGTCGCCCCCGGCGTCTGCTCTGAAAACTAGTAATCCTCGTGTAGTCTGGGAGAGCGGCAGTTGTCGGAATAGCAGCTCGGCGAGCGTCAACAAGCCTTTCCTCCACCTCGCGCCACCGTCAGATCCGCTACGGCAAGCAAAGCGACTCCCCATCAAGGCGCTGAAGATGCTGACCGCACGGTCGGGACACATTCTGCACCCGGAGTATCTGCAGCCTTTGCCTTCCACCCCGATCAGCCCGATAGAGGTAAGGAGACGCGTTTGAATTCGCTGCCGTTGCATTTTAGTCGCCGGTGCTTCGTGCGGCGCCGTTTTTGGGAGCCCAGGTGCTGTTTTTCGACTGCGATCGCGCTGTTTTTTTTTTCTCTTAAAAACGGCTACGTGTGGCTTAAAGTCCCACTATTTGTGTGTGTGTGTGTGTGTGTTTTCTTAATATTTAACAACGACTGTAGTTTTGTTCGCGCAAGAGTCATTTTTGACATAATTGGTGCGGAGCTGTGACGCGGCTTCGTCTCCGGCTCTGCGTGTCTGTAAGCAGAAGCAGCCTTTTTTTTTTTTTAAAGCGTCTTTCAACATCTATATAATAGTTGTTGTGTTTTTTTTGGTGTTTTTTTCGCAGCTAGATGCCAAGAAAAGTCCGTTGGCTCTGCTGGCGCAGACCTGCTCTCAGATCGGCAAACCGGACCCGCCGCCCTCCTCCAAACTGTCCTCCGCGACGTCAAATGGATCTAGTGAGAAGGAATCTAAGTCCGGTCCTTTGAAAATGAGCGACATCGGCGTGGACGACAAGTCGAGCTTCAAACCCTACTCCAAGCCTTCAGACAAGAAGGACTCGTCTTCGGGCGCCTCGAGCGGGGAGAAGTCCGGTTTCCGGGTGCCGAGCGCCACCTGCCAGCCGTTCACGCCGCGGACAGGCAGCCCGCACTCCAGCACCTCGGCCTCTCCCATGCCGTCAGAGGGGAAGTGTGGGGAGCGGGACGAAAAGAAAGAGGCCGACTGCAACAAAAGCGGCAGCGCGGACGGCCCTGGGACCACGAGCCACAGCAGGATAAGCGTGAGTTGCGGTGGGATTAACGTGGAGGTCAACCAACACCAGGAGTCGACGCCTGGCACCAAAAGCTCCACCTCGGACTCGCCGTCTGTCACCTCTGTATCCTCCGCGTCCGTTCTCGGGTCAGGACTTGTGGCGCCGGTTTCTCCCTACAAACCGGGGCAGACGGTTTTCCCGCTGCCCCCCGCTGGGATGGCCTACCCAGGCAGCCTGGCTGGGGCCTACGCGGGCTACCCGCAGCACTTCCTGCCCCACGGAGGGAGCTTGGTAAACGCGCAGCTGGCTAGTTCGCTGGGCTGCAGCAAGGCCGGATCCAGCCCTCTGGCTGGGGCGTCTCCGCCGTCCATCATGTCGGCCAGCCTGTGCAGAGACCCGTACTGCCTCAGTTACCATTGTGCCAGTCACTTAGCGGGCGCAGCCAGCGCGTCCTGCACGCACGACTCCGCGGCCGCAGCGGCCGCTAACGCCCTCAAATCCAGCTACCCGCTGATGTACCCGACACACCACATGCATGGCGTGCATTCGGCGGCGCCATCGTTTAGCGGACACCCCCTGTACCCGTACGGTTTCATACTCCCCAACGACCCTCTCCCCCATGTTTGTAACTGGGTGTCGGCAAACGGACCGTGCGACAAGCGTTTCTCCTCCTCAGAAGAGCTCCTGAACCACCTGAGGACACACACCGCTTTTACTGGGGCGGAGAAGTTGATATCCGGTTATCCCGGGTCTTCGTCACTGGCCAGCGCTGCTGCAGCGGCCATGGCCTGCCATATGCACATGCCACCGTCCGGAGCCCCCGGGAGCCCCGGGACTTTGGCTCTAAGGAGCCCGCATCACGCGTTAGGACTCAGCAGCCGCTACCACCCGTACTCCAAAAGTCCCCTGCCGGCCCCTGGAGCCCCTGTTCCCGTCCCCGCTGCCAGCGGCCCGTACTACTCCCCTTATGCACTGTACGGCCAGAGACTCACCACAGCATCAGCGCTTGGATACCAGTGAGGGGAGGGGGGGGGAACAAAGTTTATACTGTACTAAGAATGCAAATATAAAGACTTTTATATTAACAGCGCTAAATATGGGCGGGATCCGTGGACTTCAACTGTATTTATTTATATGTCGGCTTACAAGCAGGCGATAATAGCTGCAAATGGAAAATATGAGTAACTCAAAAAGTGCATTATGTTGAAACTGATCTCTATAAAAGTAAAGTGAAAACTCACATGTTAGAGTACTAATTAAAGTAGGGGTCTTCATTTCGATGTTAATTTGAAATTGCTATGATTGTATTTGTTCTTATTTAATGTATCATTGAGAAGAAAATAATTTACATGCATGTTTGTTTCTTAAATTTCAAAAAGTGTCCACATTTTAAATTGCCGTTATTTTTCAGGTGTACACCTTGGAAAGAGAATTGGTATTTTTTTGTATGTATTCTGGAAAAAAATAAGAAACAATTCTGTTCCATATCTCCGTGTGCCTCATTTTCTGAAGTATTTACGTTATTCGGTTCAAAAGTAATAGTTACATTTATAGTCCACTGACAGGGTTTAAAATTGCTCTTTTCAATTAATTGGCTGAAGAAAACACCATTCGATCATTTCCGCGACATGGATACTTCAAACTGAAACAATTCAGAGAATATTGCTGATTTAATGTGCATCTTTTCTTTCTTGCTTTCATTTATATTAGTTTAAATGCCAAATAACTGAGACGCTTTTAACTTTTATCAGAGCACACGTGCACAGTTTAAATTAAATGCAACCTGAATGGAAGTGTGTGTGTGTGTGTGTGCACAGAGTTAAACAGGCTTTTATATAGTTAATTTGTGTGAGCGAAGTCAGTTTACTGGTGCTTGAATTTGGTCAATACGTTGTTTGAGAAGGATCGTTTTTTGACAGGTGTTGTACAGCTACTCGCTACTTTTCCTGCATAAAAAGTCAAAAAATGTGAAATAGGCCTACGCCAGTAAAAAAGTTTGACAAGGACAGCTGATTTTTTCTGTGGATTTAAAAACATGAGCACAGCTATATATATTTGTATGTATCTATGTATTTAAAATGCAAAATCAAAAAAAAAAAAACCACACACTTCGGCTGTGTCTTTTTTTAGTTCCAATACAGCTGAGGGCAACACTGCTGCTCCACCAGGGTGGTGGTGTGTCGACGTGGAGGCCGTTAATATCTAAAAAAAAATGGTATGGGCTATTTTTGATTGGGTCATTATTACCAGGATGCTATCGATTTAATTTGCATTTGATAATCTCACCCACCTGTAAATCTAATGTACGCGGCACTAAATGTGTTATTAAACAAAAAAAGAAAAAATACCTGACTTGGTGCAAAGTTGTGGGAGTTTCACGGAGACACGAACACTCACAAATCGTGGTTTGAATTTGCAAACACCAGGCATATATTGAAGTCCTGTTGATAATTTGTAAAATTACAAATGACATCCCACGTGAACCGTTTAAAAGTGCCTATGGTGTAAAAAAAAAATAAATAAAAACCTTGGTTTTTAAATCTTTCTTGCACATTTGCCGGCAAACGAGCGTATGTTGTTACAGCTGATTTTGTTTGTGACATTCATGAGCAAAAGCCATCATCAGCATATTTGAGCTGTATTGTCCTTTAACATATTGAACAGTCTACAGATGGAAATCGGTGCACGGCTCGATAATTGAGTTCCCACAGCCACAATTAATTATCCAGTGTGTGTCTGGCTAAAATCCACATAGCAGCGTAAAGGGCCTATATATTTCGCATGTCTCTCCTTCCTACCGTCGCCTCTAAACAACATGAACTTTGTCTTTCTGCCCTTTTGGACATGCTGTTGATCCAGCTGCATCGGTTATTGTTATTTGGAAAACCTCCTCAGCGACGCCGCCTCTTGTCTATGGCGCAGGCGGTTTAGTCAGACGAAACAAACTCCTCTCATAGTGTGTATGAGGCCCACACGCGTCCTAAACTGATGTAATGACGGTGAAAGGGAGCAATTTCCATTTCTACCCACATCATGGTGGCTGTTCTCTTGAGGGTCCCGGTGGAAGGCAATTTATCATGTGCCCCTCCCCCTGGCCCTGTCACTGGAGGAACAGGCAGGCACATGTGTGCATGAGTTACCCGGCCCTCCCTCTCTCACTGTGGAGGTTTGACACAGAGGAGAGAGAACATGGGGGATTAGAGCATGCAAGAGTATTAAAGTGGGTATTCACTTTGTCCATCAAGGCCTAAATGTGGTTAGTATCAAACCACAGCACAACGGTATATTTAGAGGTTTAATCACTTGGATATATTAAAACAAATGTCAAACAGTGAAGAAAAGTGGATTTTGGTGATTGTTGCTTACAAACCTGCATGATATGACTTTTATGGATTTAACAAGTATTTTATTAACCAGATTAAAAGTCTGACGAGGGTCTTCGGGGGGCACACGGGCCAATGAGCTGAAGTTTAAGGGATGCGTGGTACCTAATCTGGCCCAGTGTTAGTCAAGGATTTTTACATGGGATCAGAGCCTTTCCAAATGAAAATTGCTCAGTATCTGAAATTGCAAACGCAGCACGGTGGAGCAGCAGAGGCAACAGCGTTACTGTGTAACTTCAGGGGTTTAGGGGGTTGACACTTTAAAGGCAATCGAAAGAGGTTGTAAGTGATGGTCCTACTAAAGAAGACATTAAGTTTCATATTTTCTTAAGATTACAAAGAGACATTTTCCATTGCTTAATGAAGACAGCCGCTCATTCCACTACCGCACAGTTATGCTTTGCCTAATGGATGGTTTTTAAACTGCACCTGCATGTTAGCGGCTAGCAGCAATCAAACAGGACAAAACACCGTCACCTAACTATTACAAAAATGTGAAAAAAAGGTATGAAAAACCATAGTTGTGTAAAAAACAAAACAAAAGCACACTGTGCTTCTGCAGATTTCTGGCCCGGGACGTAAAGCAGCCATTTTGATTCTTGGGACATACTTGCATCCTCAGAGAGCGCGAGAGACACTGCAGGAAACCTGGCAGGACATCTGGCAAGTGGCAGAGCCCAGGACGTGACTCACACACCTAACCCCATATTCAACCCTACTGAATTACCACCACTAAAGCTGTCATTAGTGGGTGTGTGGCACAATATAAAGACATGCCGTCGCCTGCAATGGCAAGTCTATAGTTTGGGTAACAGCTGTGTCAATATGGGGAAGATGCTATAATGTTCGGCCCCATGTCAGACGCAAGTCAAAGAGCGATTATTATCTTTTATGTATGTGTGGTTGTTTGATCAGGCTGCGATTACAATATAAAAGCTCTCGGTGATGGGGGAGAGAGACCTATCAATGACGGCTTTGTTTGCACTGTTTACTTTATGAGCACTTGATATTTCTTACTTGCAATTATGTTTTACAAGTATAGATTGTTACTTTGCAAATACATTTTGATTATACATCTACTTATATACCACAGAGAATGGTCTTTGTTACTGCCTCAGCAGTCATGCGTATGTACTACTATATACTGCACTCCAATTGTAGTAAAAAGTGTCTCTTAGCTGGAACACCCGACTGTCATTATCTCAGTGTGTGATTTATGGTGATACGGGCTGTTGAGGTGTCCACAGCTTTGTGATCGTAGTAATGAAGCCATAAAGTGAGCAGCATGAAACAATGCAGGAACTCAGTGGTCGTAACCACATCCACTGCTTCAAGCAAATCCCACACTAAATCTGCCTATTATCCAGGAGATTAAAATAATCAACGCTGTTCTTGGTCACACGTCATATCCATCAATGCTAAAGTACCCTTTTCTGACAGATTGATCCTAGAATGCAGTCTCCAACCGAGAGCTGTTCTAGCAGTAATTTGGTTCTCAAAATCGGTGCCACGGCAGACCGGAATCCCTCCCCGCCCTTCTACAGTACATGTGGTTGCGCTCCTCATTGATTTACAAATGTAAAGTGCTCATCCAGGTGATGTGAGAGAAGTGGCTGTGTTGATCTGTCAGTGCCACTCAGATCTCTAACCAGTGAGACACTTTCTTGTGCTTAGACAGCCTAAATGAGGTCATTTCTGTCGGCTTCGGGATCTGCGGTGCTATGGGGGTGTTTTAGTGTTCAGATAATTTGCCCATTTTCTGATTCTGACAAAGAATATTTTATGGAAATGCACCCTTATTCCAGGCACCTTAATGGAGTATGTTGGAGTAGTATGCGAGCTGATGAGGTTGTTGTCTGTCACTGATAAATGTAAAAAGGAGAGAAAATGTCAGCGATGGGCGCACCACTGAAAGGCTTTTTGCCTCTATTTGAGATCAGCAATGCCTAAGCACTGCATCTTCACGGCGTTATCGCACACAATCACAAGGTTATTCTAATTGTTTGGAGCCGTGTGAACACAATATACGACAGCTTACAGCATCTGTCTTTGTGTGTAGCCACCCAGTGGACTATCAAAGACAGAGTCATCCAGCTTAATTTGAGATGAAGGCATTTGCTTTCCAAGTCTTTGACAGGTTGAGGTATCAGTCTACCATATAATTGCTGTCCTCTGCTGTTATCTTCCTTCTGTGTGTTAATCCTGATGGTGTGTCACTGGCCTTACATGACAGTGTGAGTACATGATGTCATTTCCATGGGTGTGGGCCACCAATTACCATGACTCACATGGTTACTAACTACATAAACCCAGGGTCTTCTGTCGTGCTGGATGAAGGTATAATGATTAGTCGATACTCTTCAATTTCATATTGCTTCCAGCAAATGTCCACAACTTACACTCATGAGGGAAAAAAAATAAATTAATAACTAAGTGATTAGTTATTTTATGTAAGACAAAGTTAAAATTGCTGCCTACATTTGAGGTTACTGTATTATGCACATAGACATACGCATATATTATACACAAGAACAAAAGGCTCCTATAACTGCTTCATCTTTGACTTGCAATTTTGTGGTAATTATATTTGGTGTTATATGGATGCCAGATTCTTGTTAGCATCAATTGTAAATACATATGTCAAATACAATAACAGTAGATGGTTGGTCAGATGTTCAAATTTGTGATTTTATTTTAATATATTTTTTTGTCAGACAAAATGTAAAAACAAAACAAAACAGTGAATCCTATTTGACTGTAAAATAAAGGTATGTAGTAAAAAATAAATAACATAATTCTGATAAGTGAGTAAACTCGGTTTTGAAAGAAATATTGCACTTGCACACATGGTAATAAAAACAATCATAAGGAAATGAAATTATAAATAATTCATAATAAATAAATAACATAACTAAGATTTGAAATGAGTCTCTGTGCTGTGTGGATTCCTTTTGGTGGAGGATCTTTACAGTGAGAAACACACTGTAAACACCATTTGCACCACCAACAGTCAGCAACAGTGCTGTATAGCCACAACATGCGTTGGCTTTGAGGAAGGGTGTGACTATTTGGCTTTATGACTTTTTCTTTTAGTGGAAAGTCATAGAAGTTGTCGTTGTTTGATCCACCTACGCATCAAAACTAATGGCTGGATGCAGCAAGCTCAGGCACATTCTCAAAGGGATTTCCAAAGAAAATCACAAACTGAAGTGGGTGTAGATTGAGTCAAGTTGAAGGAAAGTGGAAAGTTGCATTAGAGAACTACATCACGTTGTTGGCAGTGGTACCCCCAGGGTTCGTGATGGGGGGGGGGGGGTTGCTTGGTTGCTTTATGTTTTATGCTCCCTCTTTAAATTGCAAATGGAAACATTTTGTTTTCTCACACACTGCCCTTATCTTTCACTCGGTTGCATAGTGAGACTTCTGATAGCAATTTGGTACCAAAAATAAATAACAGCTTAACTCATTATCAATGTTGTTTTGAGGGTTTTGCTGCCCGACTTGACTCCCATGGCTCCTCACAAAGTAGGCCTGTAGTGTTATGAAAAACCAGAACATAAAGTCATTAACACAATTAACACACTGTGGCTTCAGTGCACAAGCAATTATCACTATTAAACCTTTACAGACAAGAGCCATTCTTAAGTGAAACGTTTCCGCTGCGATGGCGGTCAGCTAAGATTTGTGTATTTTCCAGGCTAACACCACCTTCTCTGGCACAGCTAACATCAGTGCTACTATTAGGAGATTTGGCTTTTTCACAATGTGACTGCATTTAACCAGATAACATGATTGTAATATACCAACATTAAAAGCTCCTCTCGTCAAGTGAGTTCTGTGCTAACGGGTGGCTATTTCACTCAAATGAATAAACAGAGTTGCCTTTGTGTTTGCCTACATTTCCCACCTCAGCAGCCGTTTGTGGAGAAACAGAATCAGTCATGCACCTGTAAAGAACCATATGGGGGCATTCATAGTTCTCTGTATAATGGTGCTACTCCATAGGACCATTATACAATTTAAGGAACCAGTGAAGACCCAGAACCTTCTGTGTACAGAGCGAAAAGGAACTGTACACTCCACTGTGAAATTCTCCAGAGTTTCCTGGTCGGAGCCATGTGTGTAAAACAGCAATATATAACACTTATGTGATTTATGAGAGCTATATTTATCACGTTGAAATAAACTATTCAACTATTACCAGCCTCCACATTACTCCAGCAATTCATTCATGTCAGTGGACCAAACAATTCCCTCCCCTCTACACCGTCAACCCCAAACCAAACTACCTCTCACTGCCTGTGCCCACATGACTTTCAATAAAGACTTCTCCAAGGACAAAAGAGGAGAGGGGGGACATTTCTCAACTCATCCACATGCAATAAGTGATGATGCTGCGATGTATCACACATTGATCTGAGGCATTTGGGGGAGCCGAGCGTATTAAGAAGGGAGCGCAGTAGACTAATGGGCCTGACTGGGAGACAAATTGGGCCAGACATACAGCAACACAGCCCCAGGATATATGGGGGCTCACGTCACTTTTATTGCTTTAATGCATTTTAGTGTTAACTGAGAAATTGAACCTCAAATTACCTACAATCCATTTGTTTTTCCCCTTTTTTTATTGTTGTCTTCTGCCCCGCAGAAGGTGTAGCGAAAGCCTTATAGGTGGCCGTATGCTGAACAAGCAAGTTTCTCTGTTTTCCTTTATTTCAAATATTACTTAAAATGATAGGCTGTGTTATTGTGAAAAAATATGAAGACTAAGAACATCAAGAAAGGTTCTTTTGTATTCCCTTCCAAACATGATTATAAGGACATTATGTTATAGGGAAAAGGAAAAATGTAACATATTAAAAAATATAACTACTGCATATTTTTTAGGTGATTACATTTACAGGAAAATAAACATGAAAAAGAGAACAATAATGTAAAGTAGCTATAAATCATGTTTTAATTTAGTCTGAGTTCCAGTTACTGATCTGATTTTTTATCTAGAAGCTAACTGATCTTGCCATTAAAAATGTGTGTCTCCACAACCAAAGCATCAGCTTGCAAGAGGGCCGAACACAGCTGTCCAACCGGACCATGTCCGGTGGCAGTTAAAGAAGACCTCTGCTGCCCATCTTCATTTCTTTTGGCTGGTCAGAGAGATATTCAGAGAGTCAGACAGACAGGCCATGTCAGGAGCAAACCACGTGGTACAGCGGCTGCCTCTGTTGTCTGAACCAGTGGATGTAGACACACTTTATGTAGTGAGCGCGATAGCAACAAAGATGTTGCAATGTGTGTCAGGATGAGGATCACGTCAGGATCATTCCTATTCGATTTAATTTGGTTTTAACCGAGTGCAGAGAAGGCACTAACAATAAAAATCTAAATGCTAAACGTAAACAGCATAGATGTGTGTGTGATGCTCGACATCCCCCAGAGTTTAGACTAACTGCAACTGTCACAACCACAAGTGTTGTGACAGTCATACGCCGAACTGCTCCCCCCATAGACACACAGTATATGAGTAGGCTGGAGGTCGACACACAGGAGCCTGCAGAGGGTTTCTGATGTGGGGGTGTGTAATAGTTAATTCTCTTCAAGATGGAACATGGCAAATGCAAGCTATCTACCTTTAAGGCTTGAAATATTACGAGAGAACAAGCGCACAGAACTCGCACATGCACACGCGGCGGCGCACACCCAAGGAGTCAATCACAGAATAAACAAATGAAATCTACTGAAAATTTCAGGATAGAAAAACTGTCACCGGGATGATTCTCACCACAAAGAAACCGGCGAAGATGAGTGAAGGGATCTTTTGAAGCCTTAGGTAAATAAGAGGAATCAGGCATTGAACATCCAGGTAATAACTGATGTTAGGACTTGGCATTTGCTCTGACATGCATTTGAGACAGGAACATTAAAAGATATCCACCATTTGACAGGTATCACAGTTCCCCCAGGCAAGAAGGATTCTCATTTTGATGAGTGTGTCAGTCACAGTGAAGCCTGTCGACAAGCCAGATTTCAAGCACTGACGTTCAGGAATAACTCTTGCCTCAAAAATTATAAATGGAATATTTGAATAGCTGTGTGAAGGAAGACTGATTATAGCTAAACTACAAAATGTTAAGTTTGGGGTGTTGAGGCTTTAGCATTTATGAAAATCTAATTTTCAGGAGGGATTTCCTCACATAACCATTAATGCCACAAAATGCTCCATGTCAGTATTCTGCTCATCTTATGTTTCAGACTGAATATAGCTTTCCATTCACGATGCACTGGAGAGGTTTTCTGCTTGCCTCATTCTTTGAAATAACAATGCGGAAAAGCATCGATTTGAAACATTACACAAGCCACCACTTCCAGTGTACATGAGCTCAATACTCAGCAGAGTGCAATTGTACAAATTCCCAAAATGGATCACTCATAATCAACTTCAATGAATTAGTTGTGACTGAAGTTGACAGGGCTGCAGAGAGATGGCGGACGACACGGGGTTTTAAATGCCATGCTCAGCGCCAAGTGTGAATAGTCGCTCTGTATGCATTTTTCACTCCAGCATGTGCCATGTACAGTATATGACACTCACATTGATTTACTACCCTCTCCCAGCTAAATAATTTACAGGGATATGGCTCTCTGTGCTTTTAATGGTTGTTGTATAGACCTGCTTGCCTTTAAAATGTTCCACAGGCAAGCAGCCATATGCCTGGATGGATGGCAGACCTCTCAGCACTGATTAATAAGCTGCTCAGTACTTCACTGCAAACAGGGTGTCATGAAATATGGCATAACCAGAAGCAGCCGAGGTGCAGCTGAATGCGTTGCGTACTTTGTGTGCATTTGTGAATAGGCCTCAGTCCAGGGCTCCACAGGTAATACGAGTGATCCGATAGAAAAAAATAGATCCGTTTTAATCTTTGATGTGTGATTTACCCTCAGTGTTCACATGGGAGCCCTATTATGAAATGTGAATGGATCTGTGTTTTGGCAAATGTTTGTGTTTGTCCATCTGAATGCCATTTCAAAGAAAGACACCGTCGGTCCTTTGTGGGAGGCCAGGCTATTGGTCTGCAAACAGAGCCAAAGAATATTATTCATTACCATGTCACTCAAACTTCATTTCATGGATGCCGCCAATCAGAAAGCATTGTTCCTTTAAATATGATTCCCTGTTAATGTTTAATGTCTCTGGCAGTTCATAGAATTTTGAGCATATTGTTTTGGAATCGGAGACTTGATATGCAAACCATTAATCATGCAAGCGTTTACTTTAGAGCACATGTAGATTATGTGCTCTGATAACAATTGAGCCACCCATTGTTTAGATGAATGTACACTTGTTCAGGTCACAATTGCTAATGGCATTAATGTCATTTACCTTTAGCCCAGAGTGGTTCGTTTAAGAGTAAGTTCTAGGCCTGCTTGGGTGGCTGGTGAAGTTTAATTTGGCCGTATTTTGAACATAATAGAAATGATCTCATGTAGAGGGTGTATCAGGATGACGATTGTCACACACAGACTGCAGGTGGTTATACAGGTCAGTATTAAAACAATCGAAGTTGCCATAAGGGAGTCACACGGATGAAATCTTACTGGCTGCAGAATGTGTGTCTGTCTGAGGTTCTGTGACATGAAAATGTTTGAGAACCACTGCTTTAGACAGTCCAAAACTGCAGGGAGGCAGCCAGCATTTTCCAGTTCAGAGCTCAACACAGCCCAGCATGGTTTCGACAGGTTGAGTGCCTGCATGCTTTCACTCTGAAACGATAGAACAATATCCCCCTGTTCCTGGCGAAAAGAAAGAGACTAAATGTGACAGCTGTGAACAAATATGAAGACGATGGGGGAGTCAACCATGTGAGATGCAAAATGCTTCCCCCTTAAATCTTGTGAACTTCGAAGCTGTAATTGCTAATTTGAACCGTGAGCTGTGTGATACACTGTCTCACGATAAAGCGCTCAGCTGTCTGTCATAGGAGGTCGAGATGATCGCATTTGAGGACAGGGACTACATCACGCATTGCACTGGCTACACTGGAGGCCTCTCCTCAGCTACGAAGACAACCAGAAAACGGTTTTTAATTAATAACAATTATCATTACAACACTCAACCATCCATTTAATCATATATGGATCACTTCAGCATGGACACAGACTCCCTGTTCATAACATCAATGCCAACAGTGCGGTAACTCTGTATGTAAAGTTGTTTTTTGATAACTGTGATTAATTAGTTAATTCCCTCTATGCCTTATCTTGCAGGCAAAAGAGATACTTCCTGGCAATTCTCTTCATTTTGCATTGTGTCAAATTCTGCATGTGAGTTTTTAATAAGCACTCACAGGGTCCTATCTCTCCTGATTACTTTCTAGTTCCACTACAGACATCTCTTTGACTCTATTTGGCTGAAACACACATTAAAGTCTGAGCGAAAGTTGCAGCCTCGCTACACGTCGCAGAGCCAGCACACAGTTGTCCCTGTGTTCTCTGTGTGCTATTTAATGGTTCATCCATCTCGTCTGTTCAGCTAAATGTGCTTGTTGAAAACTATCTGAGCCTGGGCTCTGCTACAGATTCAATTTCCACACACACTGTATACTGTAAGCTGTTCTGGTAGCTGAGTCTCTTTGGACTGAACCCTGGCTCTTGGCCACAAAAAGCCCATCGTTTGAGTATCACATGGTTAGTGGTGTTTCCTACAGCTATATTTATGTACTCTAACTGTATCCCCTTTCATTGAAACCCTAACCAGTGGGTGATTTGTCTCCATAAGAGAGTGCCATTTACAAGCAGCCATGCTGGGGTGGGACCCCAACCAGAGGACTTGTTAATAGCACACATCCACTTCTCACCAGATGCTGTCCAGAACAAACCAGCATATACAGAGAGAGATGTTTAAACCAATTTGCTATGAATGCTGGACCACAGTGTTAAACTTTAAAGGGGTTTTAATGTAACTTGCATGTTTTCTTTTCCTTTTTGTTCATCTGGTGCCATCATACAGTAAATTAGAACGTAGCTGATAAGTGCCATGCGATTTCGGCTACTCGTTGTTACCTTATTGTAAATAAGTAATATGCCAGACAGATGATAGGTTATGTTTGAAACTTTGCCCATTTGGTGCAGATGAATAATCAGCCAGCCAAGAGCACTTTAAACTTTCCAACGATCCAAGCACTTATGATTTCTTAAATAAAATATAATAATGCCTTTATCAAGATGTGGTTTAACTTTTGATTAGACAATATACATTTAACCCAGCAACAACAGCAAAATAAACTACTCTACACTCGTACTTTCAGTGGTTATATTTGGTGTTGTGATCAGCATTGTAGCCTACAGCTGTAATGTAGGTTTACTGGTGTATGCAAACTTTGGCAGCAGGAGTTTACATGACATGTGACGGCAATTCAATCTTGATTTTCTTTTTCTCCTACTGTTTGAGTTGTTTGACATTCTTTCACTATTTGTCCAAAATTAATCAGATTACTGGGGTTTGAGTATTAATCTAGTACTAAAATTATTTTATGTTATGTATGAACATGTTTTGCTACCTTCACCCTCAGTAGATGAGTTCCTGGCCCATTAAGAGATGATACTCCATTTCCTCAAATATCTGGGGCGCATACTGTAAATTGGAAACTTTTTAGATTCACCAAGGCCACTGAGGGCAATCTTAGATAGACACTATACATGCCACTCTTCACTACTTTGACCAGTTTTGAAAGTCTCTCTCTCGATGTAATTGCCCTCCATTTCATAAAAAAAAGATTTATTGAAAATCAGATCTTAGGTTATGGGCCCTGATGACAGCAAAAGAAAAATGCAGAATTTACCGTCTGCTTTTACAGCCGGATTTCAGAAGTAATTGTTGCGGGACATGACGGTGAGTTAGCAGTTATAAACCTGTCCTCCATATAAATTACCTAATCAGGAGATCCCAGTGGTTATATAAATTGAGCCACTCATTCGTCTTCAATGGCCTGTGTGTGCATATAAAACCACAACGACCATCATATACTTCACAGGAAAGGGGGTAGCCGTTGCTGTTTACAGAGTTAGGGGGAAATGGATGACTTTTTGCATGCTCAATCAACTGTGAAATGTCCATTTAATCATCCCCAGAAACCCCCTTGGTTTATTTGTGCTGCAGCACAGATTTACATTTCCAAACATCCCCCATATTAATCATTACTTCATCACGCCCTCCAACTGACAAGAAGCATAAACCACCTCAGTGTACTGCCCTGTCGACTAATGTGTGTATGTTTCTGTCTAGGAGCATGTGTGTACGCGCATTTGTGTGTATGCGAGCACTTCGAATGTGTGTGTGCGTATGTGGGTGGGTTGGTGTGAGGGAAAAATCTGCCCTTTGATTCACTCACCACTCACTGTGTCCAGCAGAAATATTGAGTTTTAGTGGCATGATTGCATTTTTTTTTTTGTCCGCTGAGATTTTTGAAATACACGTTTTCGGGCTGGGGAAGCCAGTGGGAGTCACTCACATGTACTTTTTCCTCTCCAGAGGAAATCAGAATGATTGATTTCAGGAAACAACATCAAAGAAAAAACACATGAAGTGAAAATGTCACAAACTATTGTTTTTTCTCTTTTTGAACTGGTGAACTGGCTTAAAAAATAGCAAGCATTCAGATCGGCGTTTGGATAAAACACTGTGAGCTTTAACAAAATGGAAGTAGAAAATGTTGAAGTCAGATTTGATCTTGTTGCAAAAAAACCCAGCATTGCCTGTCCTCAGCACAAGACTGCTTGAGTGATTTACACATACTGTACTGCAGCAGGAGTACCTTGGCAGAGCCTCTCTACCTGCCGCCATAATGAAATTCAGGACGTTTCACCATCAACAATGAATCCTTCATAAAATAGTGGAGTATGAGTTTATCACCCAGGATGAGAAGCATGTTATATTTGCCACTTTAAACAAGATGAATGGGTCACTCAGCCATTTACATTCTCATACATTTTTATGACTCAGCCATGAAGTGAATTTGATCTATTGGTAACAAGATAAATGATGGGCATAAAGGTTTGGCAGTTCTGACTTTAAACAATCTTTCATTTGATGCCAGTCTTTTACTTTTACATGACGCACCGTCTGTCTTCACAACCTTGTTGTCAAATAGTTGGCGGAAATGGCAACCTTCCTTATTTCTTGACAAAAGTCTGCACATCCAACACAAAGACTTTCACTTGCATAGTTTCTGTGCTACATGTATGCGTTATTCGTGATGGGAAACAGGTTGACCTCCTAGGTGCACAAAGGGATGTTTTGTTCAACCTGGTCGATGGAGACGTTTAGCCAACCATGGGAGTTTGCCATGCAGTAGCATGAAAAGCAGCTGAAAGCTTCACTTTGCAGTTGCCAGTGCCTTTCAAAGATTTTTTTTTCTTACTTGGAACGATGCTCATATAAGTGTACATTTGAGCATGGAATTTCAGGAGCACAGAAACGGAGTTGGGTCGCAGGAAATATCCCCTGTCAAAGAGTGATGGAAGATGGTGAATGGAGCTGTCCGAGCGATCAGAGTGATGGAAGAAGACATCCTCTCTGCTCTCTCTCTCTCTCTCTCTGTGTCTATGTCCTTTGTCTCCTTCCCCTCTCATTCTTGCTGTCCTGTTATTTTAAACATGGCGTTTGCTGGTTGGATGTAGCCACTGGAAACATTTCAACGGAATAATCTGTCTCTTGGACTGTCACGTTAACCTTTTAGCTGTATGGAGGGCAGATTAAAAATGTTGCCATCAGAACACCATGGATGGATCCTTGTCGAGACCTCGGCACCCCTGTCTTGTAATTTGAAAACAGCCCAGGCCCATTTAGTCACTGGTGAGTGAGGGTGTTGCAGCGCAGACAGAATGATGTATCATCTGGTTGGGCTAAATGACAATTTTATTTCTCACCTCCACTTTCACTGCGAAATATTACAGCGCACTTTTTCTCCATGGCAACTTCTGATTGAACCCAACGTCAGTCAAGCTAACTAGCGAGTGAGTTCGCCGCTAAAACACTGACATCAGCCCCTAGCGTTAATTTGTTGATTGACAATACAGTACATGCCCAGAAGCACAGACAAGCCGAGCACATTTTGGCGTGCACACATGCATTTCACTGTGAGTTTTGTAAGGCTGAAGTCATCTTTTGTAAGAAAGGCATTGAGAAGGCTGCTGGGAAGAGAAACAGGAAATACAACAGACCGCCTTTGTTTGGGTATCTATGTAGAGACCTGTAATTTGCACCCTAAAGGGCGACGCCATTGCCACTAGAGGCATTGCTGCTCTGAGAGAGACACGGAAGAAGGAGAGAGAGAGAGAGAGAGAGGGGGAAAGAGGTCCATCATGGAAAAGGGAGCTCCTGTCTGCTGCAGTGGTCCGGGACAAAGCTGAGAGCTCCCAGACGCCCTGTATGATTAATGACTTATGGCCACGCTGCGTGGAACCCTGGTAATTAGCTACAGGCTGATTAAAGACAAGTAAACTTCTGCTGATAACCCGATTCTGTTTCTCCCCAGCACCGACACTGGCATGTGGAAGCTCTTACTGCCAGGGTTGCAAGAAACAGACCAACGTTGAGTATGATGAATGTAGTCTCCAACAGGCGTATACAGGCTCTAATTTAAAACTATTTAGCGTGTGACATATTGGCATTGTGCTCTCTCTGTCTCCCTCCGTTCATGTTCGTGGCTTGCGATGGCGTCCAAGTTTCAGGGAGCTGTTGTTTTGAGTCTGCGCCTGGCATATTCATGAATAAAGTTTTGTGCTGGCTCCCCCCCCCCTCCTCCTCCTCTGCTCCCCCTGGTCTTTTCCCTTTTCATACATTTAACTCCAAACATTTGCATTTTCTATATTAGCGGACAAGGAGAGTGGCAGCCTGCCACGAGAGCTCATCAACTAGCAGGTTTTACAGTTCTGGCTGTCCAGAACCAGACAGGGGAGCTGAAGCTGGGCCCAAAAGTGGACAGCATTACACTGGATTTATCTTATGAGACAAAATGTAAGTAGAGTTAGCTTAGGCATGAAAAGGATAAAAAGGCCTCCAAAATACTGCACCAGCAGCCAAACCAACCCACACAACCGTCCAAATTCTTGTCTCTGTATTTTCATGAGGTGGGCCTATTCCCCCAAAGTAAACAGATGGAGCAAAAGAGTAATGGATAGCAACATTAAATAAAGCTGATGTCAGTTGTTTTGCAGTTGAGCCCAGAGAGTCACGCAGATACTGAAATTAGTATCAGTGTTACTTAATAAATACTGTGCACTGTCATCATCCAACTCTGATGGGAATGTAATGTCATAACAAGATGTTATGCAACAGATGTATCCATTTCTTCAGTGAAAATGTAACATTAGAGACAGGAGACAGTTTTGCAGCAGATAGTTTGCTACAACTAATCGTGAAACCCAATTTGTCTGTGGCGAGTGAAATATGGTCTCTTCTCGAAATGAAATGCAGGACTGTTTGTGTGTGTGTGTGTGTGTGTCTCTCTCTCTGGTGAGGAAAGGACAGGGCCACAGGGCAACCGTATGTGTGCTGAGATGAAATGACCGGCCACCCACTCCTCTCCTTTTATCACCCCTCTCATAATTAGGTTGGTTAACATACTGCCGTGTATGCAGTCATATTGACTGGAGGCTTAATCATATTAGCATTGAGTTTCCGTCCTTGCTTGCCCCAGGTGACGCTTATAAGTCCAGAGTTATGGCCCCAACCTATGGGAGGAAATTAGCTGCGGACACGAGTTTGTTCTTGTTCTCCACCCTGTGTGTGAAAATATTTAGCAGGGAGTGCGGGCGACAACACTGTGAGAAATGGAAGGGGGAAGCACAATGTTCTACATAGGGCACCAGTCTAAAGGCATGAAAAATGCAGGAAGAGCAGAAGGAGGTGCAGCATGTGTTAGTTTGGCTGGCAGTCCATTAGGCCTGATAGACATTTCACTTACCAAAGTCAAATATAACAGTCTAGCATTCATTAATATGAGGAAGGGTCCGGGGAATCAAACCCACCATCTGGTTAAGACGACAGTATAATCTACAACTCATGATTAGGTCTAAGGAGTGGAACTTCACTTTAATCTTTTTCAGGGCTTGAAATTTCCATCTGCACCGTGCGGCACATCATTTTTCTTCAAGACAAATGTGCTGTTTTTCATGTTCCAAAATTAGATCAGAAGAAAACGATTAATCATGTCAAGGCCTGGGAAAGGAAACAAAGATCTGATTTTCCTTTCTTCCCTCTCTCTCTCTCTCTCGCTGCACCCATGCCCCTCTACTTCCCTCACCTCTTCCTCGTCTTCCCCTCTAGCCTCCTCTCATCCCCTCTGGAAGACCTCCCTCCTCCCCACCCCCTTCCTGTATCTCGTATCCTCTGCCTTCCATTCTGCCCATGTTCTGGACAGCGTTCCCGAGCCATATCTTCCTGCCTTCTTCGGATGAGATATTTTACTCTTCATCGCTCGGCCCTGACTTCAAAAGACAGATACGTGGGCTTGGTGATTTACACGAAATGACGAGCCGTCTTCAATTAGCATAGTCTTCCCTCTTCTCCTCTGCCTTCCCTTTGGCGGAGAACAACAGATGGCGGCCTGTTTGTATGTGACACCACAACCAAATCTAAACCGGGAAGAGTGCAAGTCACTGGGACTGCAAATTAGTGAGGCCACACAACTGTCAGGTGCTGGCCTCCGCTGACAGTTGTAGCCCATTACGGGAACATTGATGTTTTCACAGTGTGACAAAAAGGATTCCTTTTTTCCCCCTCCTTACAGAGGACCTGTCTGTCAGCCAGCTCTCAAGTCATAACAAATCACTGGCACTCAGCTGAGGCTGAGCATTGGGAGCGTCAGGGGAAGATAAATGACCTGCAGGCCTTTGAAGTGCTTTGGCAGTTCAGATGGCTCGGCGGCGCTGACAGAGAAATATACACAACAGCGTAACCAATAATGAGAACATTAAACATTCCTGCCTCCTGACAGGCTGACAGGAAAACCCAGCCTGGCATCAATCATCTTCCGAGGCATAACCTTGACAATTAGTCTCCTCTCTGCCTCCAGCGCTCACCCAGCGCTCTCCAGACTCCAATACCCAGACTGCACTAGCTGCCAGGCTCAAGGCGGATAGGATGGCGGTGTGAAGATGACAGCAGCAAGGCAGAAAGGAATGAGGGCCACAATCAGTGGACCAAGACAGATTCTTTATCTGTATATGTAGGTGACAGCGGATGTGGGCCCAAACATCCAAACATGTCAGGGCATCACATTGGATTTATAGTGTCATCTTAGCTAGGATGGCAGCGAATTCTCTGCCCTCTGCTCACTTTTCATTCACCGTCTTTCTTAGTCATATCAGTTCTTATTTTCACAGATAACATTTTGAGACTGCACAATATGCATGTATGATAGTTTGTTTTCTTTGAATATACTTTGTAAGTTCAGCATTTTAAAAGTATAGAGTACCCAAAAATATTTTACAAGCTTTTGGTGTGACTGAGAATAATAATTGTATCTTTTCAGACATTTTGTAGCTAACCATAGAGCGAGAATAGAGTATTTCACTTGGCCTATTGCTTTTGAACCCAATTGAAAATAAAAATAAAAATAAATCAAATAAACACAATGGGGTGGAATTTATATTTCTCATTTCTTCCAGCTTAACTAAGTTGTGTTATGAGTCAATATATTCTGTAGTATTTTGTCTTCATTAGTATTAAGTCAAGATATTTGGCAAAAATTTGGTTTTGTTATCCATATACGTATATTTAGTGTGACAAGGAAAGGGTAATGCATTTCAGAGCTGAGCAGCATAATCCAAACATGCATGTGTCTCAGTAATAAGTACTGAAACAGCAGGAACAGGCAAAGTGCCTTAGCCATACTATTACTGAGTACAGTATTTCACTTGCGTTTCCTCCATTAGCCATCCGCATGTAAATCAACACAGACAAGCTGACCCCCAAAATGTTTATGTTCTCCAGTTTCCAGCACTAGTGCACTGCTCTGGCCGGACATTTTGTTGCCACACCAGAGGAGATGATTTATGTGGAATGAAGACATTTCCCCTTTGACTAGCGCATTTGCGAAAAGGTATGTCAAGGATGTGAGGTGCCTGGTACAGGCAACCTTTCAAGAGAGTATTTTTTACCCGCTTATTGGAAGAGCAATAAATATCTGGGCGACAGGGCCTTCTCATGGTTACAAAGCTTACCTGCAACTGAGCTGGATAATTAGCAGGCTCTGAAGATGATGTATGACTTTCATTACCCTTTGGGACGGGGCAAACTAAATGAGGACACAGCTAATTGCCGTGCAAAGCAGTCTGGCATGATGGGGAAAAATGCAGTCTCTCTCTCTCTCTCTCTCTCTCTCTCTCTCTCTCTCTCTCTCTCTCTAAAAGGCGGCCCTGTTGCAGTTGTGAGGCTGTGATCTTCCTTTCCTCCCTACCTTGCTGCCGGCAGGAGTTCACTGACTGTCCATAAATCAGGAGCTGCTTACAGCTGA